>JAQZBX010041638.1:0-22276 GCA_029593785.1 Cabassous unicinctus | reverse complement strand
AGAATATACCAAGGAATCTACAAAAATCTTCTAGAACTAATAAATGAGCTCAGCAAGGACAGAGGATTCAAGATAAATGCACAAAAACCAATCACATTTCTACATACTAATGATAAACATACAGAAACAAAATTAAAATCACAACACCATTTACAATTGCTCAAAGAAAATGAAATACTTAGGTATATTCTTAACAAAACATGTACAGGATCTGTATATGGAAAATTATAAAATACTGATGAAAGAAATCAAAGACCTAAGTAAACTGAAAGACATATTGTATCATAAATTGGAAGACAACACAGTAAAGATGTCAATTTGGCCCAAACTGATACATATATTTAATGCATTGTCTATCGAATGCTCAGCTAGGTTTTTTGTAGACATGCATATGTTAACATTTATATAGAAAGGCACAGGCCCTACAATAGCTAAAACAGTCTTGAAAAGGAGAACAACATGGAAGGAATCTCTCTAACCAATATATATATTTTTTTTATTTAGCTATAGTGAGCAAGACAGTATTGTATTGGTGGAGGAATAGATAAATAGGTCAATGGCATAGAATAGAGTATTCAGAAATAAATCACACAAATATGCTCAACTGATGTTTGACAGGTACGAAAGCAATTCAATAGAGGAAGGAGAGCTTTTTCAACAAATGGTGCTGAAGCAGTTGAACATCCATAGGCTAAAAGACAAACTTCATCCTCAAATTCATGCCATATAAAAAATTAACTCAAAATGTATTGGGAACTTGTTTGCATACTGTAGAACTATAAAACATTTGGGGAAAAAACAAAATCAGAAAATCTTCAGAATCTAGAACTAGGGAAAGATTTCTTAGACTTGACACCAAAACCACAATCCACAAAATTGATCAACTGGACCTCATCAAAATTAAAAATGCTAACCATACAATAGAAAATTGATAAATTCTATTACAGTGAAATTAGGACTATTCATACATTACAAAGTATCATAAGTAAAGTGAAAAAAAACAAACACTAGGAGAAGATATTTGCAACACATATAACAGAAGTGAAATATCAAAAATATAGTAAGAACTCATTCAAATTAATTTTTTAAGTCAAACAACCCAAAAGAAAATGGTCAAAAACTAAGAAGAGGCAATTTTATGAAAAAGGAAATACGACTGGCTAACAAAAATTGAGAAAGTAGCTCAGTCTCTTTACTAATTAGAGAACTGAAACTTGAAATCACAATAACATTCCATTTAACACTCATTAGATCAGGGGGGAAATGATGAAGCCTGATACTACCAATTCTTGGTAACAATATGGAGTAAAGTGGATTCTTATACACAGTGGAAGAGATTTAAAGTAACACAACACCTTAAATATAAATTTGGCATTATTTTGTACAGATGAACATGTGCACATCTTCTCCCTCAGAATTTCCACTTTTAAGCATATACTCTAGCAAAACTCTTGCACATGTACATCAGAAGATATTTCCATAAAGATCAGTAACAGCATTGTTCATTGAAGTTAAAAATAAAAGAAGTAAATACACATACACAAAACTTCCATCTTTTCCCTCTACAAGAAAATGGACAAATAAATTTGGAAAAGGTAGGCAGTGAAGTATCATGCAGAGGTGAAAATGAATATACCTACAAGCAATAATATACAAGGTTCTTAGAAACATGTCAAGCCAAAACATTAAACACAGAAGACTGAATATCATATGGAATCAATATGAAAAAATTCAAAAACAAAGTTAAATATTTTTAGAGATTCTTACATACATGATAAAACTTTTTTTTTTTTAAAGCAAGGAAACAACAAACAGGGGAGAGGATCTGGAAGGAACACAAAGAAAGTTTCAACAAGCTTGGGACTTTCCTAGGCTTAGGTTTTGGATAGATACACAAGTGTGTGTGTTATTATTTTGCTTTATAACCTTCACATATGCCGCATCTGTTCTTTCCTATGTATGAATCAAATATTACAAAATTGAATTTTTTTAAAAACTAAAAGCTTTTTTTGGAAAAAATTTAAGAACAAAATGTAGAATTGTAATCTAAATGATCCCAGTAAAAGAGCAATTACTTTTAACAAAAGTACATGGTTGAGTGGAAAGAACACTAATAATCCTTGGATGTGAATCTTGGCCCTGGCAATTCCAGGTATGCGTTCAGTGAATTGGGGCAAGTTGTACACATTCATTGTCCTCTTCTGCGAAAAGAGAATAATTTCACCTTCCTCACAAGGATATTGTAGGATCAAATTACAAAATGTACAAGAGAACAGCTAGCACAGAACTGCTCAGGAAGGAGGTGATGTATCAGTCCATAGTAGCTGTAATTATATTACTGATCTTTTAGACACAAATTGGCTAATACTTTGAGGCAATAAGTAGTTACCAGTCTCTAAGTTATGGGAAATATTTTATTTTCACCACTAGAAAGGTGTGAGAAATGAAGGGAAATAGAAATTACCACTTATTGTACATTTACTATTTGCTAGGTATTGTTCACTAATAAGAATTTTACAGATATTAAAATAATTAACTCTCAAGCAATACAATGAGGAAGGTATTACCAACTTCATTTTAGAGATTTTGAGAAAACTGAATTTAAGTACATTGCTCAAGATAACTCAACTGGTCACTAACAGAATCAGGATTAGAACCTATCTAAGAGGGTTTTCTTGTCCACATTCCTTTCACTGCTCCAGATCCCCTTTGCCAAGAACAGCTGCCAACATCCTCTCTCCCATTTAACCTAAATCTGCCCCTGCGAGCTTCCCATCCTATTTTAGGTTTATGGGCCTGTGTAGTGCGCAGTCCTTTTTCACAGAAGTGAAAGTTGATACCCTTGAGCTATAACAAATTCTGAATGACTTCCTTGATCATGTTCCTTATTTCTCTCACTTTGTGAAATCTGAATTCACTCTCCTGAGTTTTAGAGGGGTTGGCTGAAAAAATCTAGCAGAATATTAACAATATGTAAACCTTTAGGATTTATTATATACTATAAGAATAATATACAAATAGGCGTGTTACTATGGGGTATACTTTAAATCTTATCACTAAAACTCAGGAAAGACCTTTGAACTCTAGTGGACAGCTGAGCAACGAAGGATATAGAGGAAGAGAGAAAAGCACAACAGCAGGTTGCAAAAGACAGAAAGGAAAATTCTGGAGGATTCCAAATTAAAAGTGGGCCTAATGAACAATATTGCCAATGGTGGGCCTGAGACTGGTGACTCTTACTGAATACAATGCATCATCCTTAGTTTCTCATCCCAGCACTCAGAGCCCCACACAATGTTCTCATCTGCTTATATAGTATTCATTGTCTTTCTTTCTTTTTCTTTTTTAAGATTTATTTTATTTATTTATTTATCCCCCCTCTTGCCACTTGTGCTCACTGTGTCCATTTGCTGTGCGTTTTTCTGTGTCTGCTTGTCTCCCTTTGTTGTGTCATCTTGCTGTGCCAGCTCACTGGGCCATCAGCTCACCGCATAGCGCGGGCCGTTAGCTCGTGGCGCTGCGCGCCAGCTTGCCTTCACCAGGAGGCCCTGGGAATTGAACCCTGGGCCTCCCATATTTGGGGGGGGGGGTGCTATTTGCTGTTTCTAAGTTTATTTCTGAGTTGCAAAGATTATTTCGCCTTCTCATTTTTAGAATTTCCTGTATTCCCCCATTCAATCTTGGCTGTGACAACCAGACAGACAGAAAGCGCGAGGACCTTTTTTCTTGCCATCTGTAGTGGAACATTGTCTTTCTAAATGCATACACATTTTAAATTTTCACTGTTTCCTTTAGGTTTGCCAGTTTTCAAATTTTCTTGTCTGGGATGGTTTGTGAGGAGGCAACAAATCATACTGATGAAAAGTTCCTATGCCAGTTCTATCTCTCACTAGGTTAGTTACTTTGGTCAAGTTACTTAACTTCTTTGAACCTTAGGTTTCTCATCGATAAAATGGGTTCTAATAAGAGCATCTACACCGCATTAGATAGTTAAGAGAATTCAATGAGATAAAGTAACACATGCAAAGGGGATAGTCTAGGGCCCTGGCACACAAATATTTATCACCACCACTGGCATCAGCATCAAACTGGGAGCTCAAAAATACAATGATATTTAAGTAATTTATACAGAATAGAACATTACATGATATTTGATGATGTTAATGATAAAAGATGATATTGTTGATTCAAGGGCCACCCAAATGGAGAAAATGCCTCAGGAGAATTTGGAAAAGTAAAATTAGAAGAAAACTCACAATAGTCCTCTATATTATATGAGAGCTGTAGACAAAACTTAGCTCTTGTGATTTCAGTTTCTATATATGGCATCCTTTTCTCATTCCTTGTTTTTTCTTTTTTACCTCAACTTATAAAATAATTCATCTTACAAAACAAGGACTCCAAATTAACTTACAGGAAATAATAATAGAAGAGATAAGAAATGGTGGCATAACAGCATATTCTTTCATGTTTTTACTTTGTTTATCTTTTTCTTTCCCAAATGTGATGAATTGTAATTTTGAAAAAGATATTTTCTGGATGATTTCATGCTTGAAAAGAGCATTTAAAAAAACACTCAAGTTTATTTATGGCAATTTATTTTACTTCCATATGGAAAAGTTGATTTTGGCTAGAACGTTTTTATCAGACCCTGTAAGGCTTTTATTGATTTAGTATTTTACTAGAATACAAACCCACAAAACCTATAATATGGGAAAAGCTAACTATGATAAAAATCAAATATGCAGAATTCCATTAAAACTAGCCACTGCTCTTCCTATAGCATGACACTTTTTTTTTTTTTACAGTTCCTCTGTTCACTAGGAGAAACTTACCTTTTAAGATGAAGCAGACATAGACACCGTTTACACTTTTTTCTTCTTTCTTTCCTTTATTTTTAAAGAAGCCTTAGATTGCACAAATGTTACAATGAAAATATAGAGGATCCCCATATACCCCACCCCATCCCGCTCCCACACTTTCCCCCATTAACAACTTTCATTAGTGTGGTACATTTGTTACAACTGTTGAACACATATTAAAGCATAGCTACTAACCATCATCCATAGTTTACATTATGGTTTATACTTTGCACTGCACAATTTTATAGGTTTTAACAAAATGTATAATGGCCTGTATCCATCATTGCAATATCATGCAGAACAATTCCAATGACCCAAAAATGCCCCATGTTACACCTATTTTCCCTCTTTCTCCCCTCAGAAACTCTGGTTACCACTGTCTTTATATCTATGTTAGAATTCTTCCATTACTAGAATAATAATAAGTCTAATTTCATCCATAGTTTTTTCATTCCTCAATCTTGAGGATTTGGGGATGGTGATGCCCACTCTGCTTCTGACTGAGAGGGGGCTTAGGTCCTATGGGGCAAATGGATGGAATTGTCTTGCTTGCTGTTGTAGAGACTCTCTTTTTCTGGGATGGGCATTGTCCATCATCATCCTTTTGTTAGGGATGGGTAAGTCCGATGAACTGGAGAGTAGATGTTGGCTGTAACTCTGCTGAGATTCAGGGCTCAACCGGCATATGAACAGCCCAAACATTTAAATCTCTGGGACATATATTTAATGGGTATGGTGCTAATTCTAGGTTCAAATAAAAGGGGCAGAAGAGTCATGTGTAGGAGAATTATAAATGAGTCTAACTCTGATACATTGGGGAGACAGGCTATCATAATATTCCAAGGTAATCCCCACAAACAGGGTGCCGGTTTCCTAGGGTTGTCTGCCCTGCCTATAGTGTCTAGATGGCTCTAGAGCCTTCAGGAGCACTCCTTCTTGAGGCACTGTTTACCGTGGCACTCAGTGAGATCGTCCTGAGATGTGCATAAGCATAACCTCTGGAATGACCTCCCAACTAACTTTGAAATCTCTTAGCCATAAAAACTCATTTGTATTTAATATTTCCCCCTTTGGGTCTAGGTCTTTTTCCAAATTCATCACTAGTTGGCACTTGGTAATAATCCCTCGGTGCCAGGGAGGCTCATCCCCAGGAGTCATGTTCCACAACAGGGAGAAGGTAGTGAGTTTATATGCTGAGTTTGGCGTAGAGAGAGGTCACATTAGAGCAACAAGGAGGCTTTCAGGAGGTAACTCTTAGGCAATATTTATTACTAGGCTAAGTTCCAATTTCACAAGAACAAGGTTCATAAGGACAAGCATCAATATCAAAGGCCTGGCGTATTGGTCTGTCTTCCTTCACTAGGCACTGCCCATGTACTCTAGAGATTCTTGCCACTCTATTAGAGAATGTAATAGGATTCTCCAGGATGGGAACTCAATTTCTGTTGATTATTGTGTGGGTCTACACCCATTGAGCACTGTGTACATTTAAAGAAATAAATAAAGAAAACTAATATTACGCTTCTCATCAAAACAATTATTGCCATTGATGTCACCTACTTCTTTCCCTGTGCTGCACTTTAGGGGGTGACTTATTTAGTCCAGACTCAAGTAAGGTACGAAAAATTTTGTTACTGGCTTTTACTTTGTACAAGGGGCAGGTGTTTTCTAACTATACTCAACTATACAAAACTTGTATCCAGAGAACAAACAAGGAACCACAGTGGAACATGTTTTGTACAAAATTTCAAAGGGATCCTAGGGTTTCATCAGTAGGATGGAGAGTTAAAATCATCTAGTCCAAACTGCTAGCTACTGACAGAATCTCCAAAGATAGATGACAAGAAGAAGAAATAAGATAACTTATTTCAGTTAGGAATAAACCAGATTGTTAGAAAGTTCTTTGCTGGTCTGAGTAACTCTATCACTCTTATCTTTTGAGATGAGTTATTCTATCTAAACATAGATTAGGAGCAGGTAGACACAGACACTTTGATGCTGTGGGAGTGACAGAAAAATTAAGCAGATTGAGCAAATGTCACAGAGAAATAGGAAATACGTATGTGCAATAAAATTAAAAATTGTCTATATTTTTATTAACAAAGAGACACAAATTAATATAATAAATTACCATCTAGCAAGTCTAGAATCTAGGGTCTCTATATCACATTAAGGGACTCTTCCCACTATTGTTGAATACTAGGATACTAGGGTTAATATGATCAAAAACATCCACAGCTGTATAAGTACTGCTGCAAACACACACATACACAAACACACACACAGATCTCTTTGTAACAAAGGATACAAAAGAAAAGGGGACAACAGTATTTACACATGTGACTTTTTTTCTCAGGATCAAAGGGCCTGAAGCTCTCCTCTATAGCCTCTTCAGAAATCACTTTTGTAAAATTAGCCAAAGCAAGTCCAGAAATTGATAGATGAGAGAAGTAGGAAGGCTTGAATTCCCATTAGGGACCATCCTCCTTTAAACTGGAATCCTCATGAAATTATCAATCTTCACAACAGCAGCAAAACTAAACAAATGCCTCCTTCTTACTCACCAGTGTCACCATGATTTGAAACTCTTCATGCATGTCTCTAAAACTGATTTCCAGTAAAATAAGCAATTAAGGACATCCTGCATATCGTTGGTGCCTAAATATTTGAAATCCTACTTAACACTTTAACAAGGTCTGCCCTACAATTTTAACAGGAGCATGCTACTAAACGTAATTTTGTTATCATTACTTTAAAACACATTGAAAGTAACTGCTTATATTATGTATTTTAACTCTTCTTTATTCATTATTTAACCTTGCCAAAAAATGATTTAAGGAAAAATTATTTGTGATACTGTGTGATTTTTTTTCCAATCTATTAAGCAGGAAGTAGGTGTCCATTGCATAGAATGTAGGCTCAAGACACCGTAATATCTTGTGTATGACTGAATTTAGGTTAGCTTAATTGAGTGGTCCACAGATCTTCTTTATTTGGGTTTATGGTAAACTATAAATTATATGGTAAATCATGGTAGAAGTGATGCAATAATAAAATCTATCATAGAAAGTAGTTACTACCTATATTAAAAATACTATACTACCTAAATTAAAAATAGGAATCTCAATGAGGAAAAATTACTTGTTGAGTACAAAGAGCATAGTGTTCTTTCATCAAATTACCTGTATGAATGAAAATGTCCACAGTTTACTTTAAAAGCAATATCATAAAATAGAGCTAAAAATCAATATGAGCCAAACAGAAGAGACTGGAAAACTGTGCTTCTGCAATGGTGACTAGATGGGTAATAACTTGGGAGAGGGAAAAATAGGCATTTCTTTATAGGAGGCAGGGAAAAAATATGACATGAAAGCCAGAGGCTATGCTGAGCCAGTGAAATTGTCCATTATTTAAACTGCAGGTGGTGACACTCATATAACCTGGTGTAGCAATATGCATCCAAATCCAGTGATGTGAGTAGATTTATTGTGAAAGCCACTATGGGATTCTGTACTACAAGGGAAGATACAGGTATGCCCAGCCTTAGGAAAAAGTGGTACTGGAAATCCCAACCTTGAAAGAAGATAACTTAAAAGAGTAATTATATTGAATCCATAATTTCAGCCCTGTTTGCAGGTTAACAACTTGGTAAAAAAAAAAAAAGTTTGGGAACTGAGACTCTTATATTAGAAGGAAAAGAAAAAGATGACAGTGAAAAGGAAAACAAAACGTAGCCAAGAAGATGAAGAGAAAAGCAAATGCAGTGGAAGGGGGAGATAAAGAAGGGAGAAAGCAAGAAACAGGAAAAAATAAAGACTATGGGGATATCGAGGAGATAGATTAAAGAGATAGGAGCCAATGTTGCCAGAATGTTGGATCTACACTAAGGGAAATCTCTAACCAAGCCTTCCTGATTCCAGACACAAAACGTAAAATAAATGATGATTGTGTTCACTATACCCTCATGAGGCTCCTCATCAGCCTAACTGAATCTTGCCTATATTGCAGGGATTAGTAAATATTTTCTAAAAAAGGCCTGATAGTAAATATTTTCAGCTTTTTCAACTACTCAGCCTGGCTGTTATTATCTGAAAATAGCTGTAGAAAACAGGTAAACAAATGGTTGTGATTGCATTCCTATATACTTTATTTACAAAAAAAGACAGGAGCCAGATTTGGCTCACTGGCCCATAGTATTCCAATCTTGCTATATTGCCTTGCTCTCTCTAACATTTCCCACTAACCATTGTGTCATCACGTATGCCACACTGACTCGTCATCCTTTTTACAATTATGCTGTCTGTCTTCAAAACTTACCTCCCCTATACCTTCTCATTTTTTGGTTCAGCTTTCTGTATTTCAGGTAGCAACTAGACACTATTTAAAAATGCCATTGTTTAGAAGCTCATGGAAAGACCGTAACTATAATCTGGAGGACACCCCAAATCCATCGATCACCAGATACATCCTAAGTGAACTGTGTCCTGCTCTTATCCAACACCTCTATCATTCTTCATCCAGTCTGGGACTCTTCCTGCTCAATCCTCCTCCTACCCTCCCCCTCTGCTCTCATAGGTATCAGATCTGCATTGCAGTTTTTCCTTACCTACTCTTGCTCTCTCTCCCCCTGTATCTTTCTCAAGCATTTTCCCCCAATAAATCCCTTGCACTTCAAATTCTGTCTTGGAATCAGCTTCTAAGAAGATTGAAACTTACACAGCTGGTATTGAGAGTAGTCCAAGAAATCATGCAATAAACTGAGGCTATGGAACTGGATCATTCACCCTTGCCTGGCTGGCAAGTAGGACCCCAACCTAAATGGTATGTGAAGCAAGGATAGTCCCTGGCACAAGTGACAGCCCGACTGCTGTAGAGTTCACCAGTGGTAACTCAGAAAAAGGTCCCAGTAGTGGGTAACATCCTTGTCAGTATGATGATTTACACATTTGAAAGATACAGGGAAATAATACATACAAAGATAGTGGAGATGGCATCTTATTACTAAATTGGATTAATACCCTGCAGAGGGACAATGAGAAACTGTGGATATTTAAGAGTTAACAAACAAGGCTAAATTTGAGGCAAGAGAAGGCCATCGATAGTTTCCAGAGAGGCTATTATCTCCTGAGAAGCAAACTAAGAATATGATAGTACAGGATGATGTACTCCAGAGATGTTCAAATGCTCAGGCAATGCAAGGCAAATCTGTTATGCTCATGTCAGGGCAATGGTGGCGAAATCAGGGGAACCTGACTCATAAGATGACAGCATCTGGGTGGATGACCCCAAGGATTTTGACTCCAGATTCCTCTAAACCCTTAGAACTGCAGAGGTAACTCACCCATCCTCTTTAAGAGTTAGTACCTCCCCACGCACAGATAAACACTGCAAAGATAGCTCCCCTAAAAGGCAAGAGTTGACCCTCAGGATCTGCCTACACTTCCTCACCTGGATGTCAGGCCAATAACTAGAGTTAAATCCCAGCATAACTCAGCTTGGGACAATCCTGGGCCTGACGAGAGAGAAAAGAGATTAAACCATGAAGGAAGCTGGAAGAACTAGCAAGCACATACTATCAGGTGCCAGGAAAATACTCCTGGAATTGAATGTTGAGGGTCCTTGATCAAGGGGCTAGACATAAGACTGGATACGCAAGAATTCATAAAATTGAGGTCACTTTCTTGAGATATAGAATTTAATATCCTTGCAAGGATGCCAGGGGATGGGGCAAATTTCCAGCTAGATTGACTCTTAGAAATCTGGAGAAAAACGTGACACACTGAACAAAGTTGAAATGCTGGAGCAACTACGGCAGGCAGTAGAGGAAACAGAGACTGAGGAAAGTGAGCATAGTGGAATGGATATATTATATGAGGCCAGAAGGGCCATCAGAAGATTATGTTCCATGGAAGGTCCCAGGTAACACTCAATTCACCAAGACCATAGGAAATGTGCTGATGAGAGGGATACCAGCCTCACTAAGAAGGTCCTTAATTGCTCTCCTCTGCAGGGTAGATATGAAGATAAGAGAGGGGTCACAGAGTGGGGCTCATTAATAGCAATGGAATGATGGGCCCTGAACCAAGAAAGGCACTTAACTGTGAAAAGCCAGGAGCTGCTACTACCATAACAAATGGTAAGGTTGGAGGGACAGCCTAAATGGCTTGATAATAAGGATAATAGGATGGTAAATCAGAAACAAAATCACATTTTACAAATGCCATTTTCAAAGATCTAAAGGATGCATGGGTAGTGGTCCCTATCACATCTCTGTTTAATTCATCAATTTAGCCACTGAAGAAACTAGATGGATCCTGTGAATGACTGTAAACTACCACAAATTTACCAAGTAGTATAATATAATATACAATATTATATATTGCATAGTATAGAGATCTGGACATTCCATAGAACATCAAGTTGAAGACATCATGCTGATCAGGCAAAATGTGCAAGAGGTGGCCAGTCACTGGAAGCCTTGGCAAGGCATATGTGATCTGGTGTGGGAGATAAACTCTATGAAGACTCAGGTAGCTACCATCACCCCATAAATATGTCTATGCCCTAATCTCCAGAACCTGTGAATATGTTCCATTAGATGGTGAAAGGAACTTGGCAGATGTGATTAAGTTAAGAATATTCAGATGGGGAGATTATCCTAGATTATTTGGGTAGGCCAAATGCAATCACAAGTGTCCTTATAATAGAGGGAAAGGAGGATCATGTCAGAGAAAGAAGATGCAAGGATGAAAACCAGGGTCAAAAAGGAGAAAAGATGTTACATTGCTAGCTTTGAAGCTGGAAGAAAGGGCCATGAGCCAAGGAATGCAAGAATCCTCTAGAATCTGGGACAAGCAAGGAAACAGATTCTCTTCTAATGGCTCCAGAATGCATACATCCCTGCTGACATCTTGATTTTAGCTTAGGGAAAAAGATTTCAGACTTCTAACCTCTTGATCTATAAGATAATAAATAAATCCATGTTGTTTTAGGCCAGTAAGTTAGAGGTAATTTGTTACAACACCAATTGGAAACTAATACAACATCCAAAGTTAAAGACGTATTCCTGCATCTTGCATCTCCTACTCAGAAAAAGAAAGCACAACACCTCTTGGGTTTCTTCAGGGTCTGCAGATAATATATTCCTCACCTGTGAATACAGCTTAGGCTCATATACTGAGGAATACAGAAGGGTACCACATTTTTGTGGGGCCTGGAGCAGCAAAGGATTCTGCAGCAAGTTTAAGCTTTGGTGCAAGCAGCCATTTAGGCCACACTATCTTGCAGAACCTACAGTGTAGAGAAGTCAATTATGGAAAAATGCAGTGGTGAGTTTATGGTAAGCCCCAGTGGAAGAATCACAACATAGGCCCCTGGAACTCTGGAGCAAAGCCACACTATCTTGGCCTTGAGAATTAATAGCTTTTGAAAAAACAGTTCCTGACATGTTATTGGGTCCTGGTAGAGGTGGAAGACTTGCTCGCGTGACATTCAGGCAAGCCCATACATCTAGAACTGCTCATTCTGAGTTAGGTCTGTCAGATCTGCCATGTCAGAGTCAGATGGCTCAGTGGTAGTCCATATTAAGATGGAATTGCACACTCAGGGTAATATCCATGTAGGACCAGAAGGCATGTGTAAACTGCATGAGCAGGAAGCCCAGACCCCACCACCACCACCATAATATAGGGGATGCCTTCTTTCGTCCCATCTATTGTGCTGAGTTGGAGGGTATGTATGACAACATGAAGGAGGAAGAAAAAAACAGCTTGGTTTATGGATGGATCTACACAAGATGTGGGTATAAGCTGAAAGTGAACAATAGCTGCACTACTCTTAGGGGTGGCTGAGAAAGAGAGTGAAAGGGAAAATCATTCCTGTGGGAAGAGCTGGGAATGCAGAACATGGCTAACCACTTTGTGTGGAAGAAGAAGTGACCCAGTGAAAATATATGTGAATTCCTGGGCAGTTGGCAATCCTGAATGGCCAGGGATCTACAAAGAAAAGGGCTATAACACTGGAGAAAAGAAGATCTAGCATAGGGACATGCATATGAACATATGGATCATGGCCTGATTTGTCTTTTGTGGACTCCAGAAAAATGTTTTTAAACATTTGTATTTGTCCTGTAATTGCAATGTGGACAGGGCTTTTACATTAGATTCAGTTACAGGACCTTTGATTAGATCACTTGATTAGATGGATTTAGGGCTTTTGATTGGCCTATATCAGTGAGGCATGACCCAGGTTGGGTCTCCACCCTCTTACTGGGTTTTATATAAACTGAGAACACAGAGAGAAAAAGAAGAGACACAGAGAAAGGGAGCTCTGCCATTTTGACCACACCATGTGAGAGAGAGGACTCCAGGTTCACCTACAGCTGGAGAAAGACAGAGAAGCCCCAAGACAGGAGACAGGTCCAGGGAGAGACGCCTGATTACCCACAGCTGAGTTTGATGAGAAAGTAGAGAGAGACCGGAAGACCCACCATCTTGGTTCCCCTCATGGAAGGACTCCAGGATCTGCTAGCAGCTGACCTTTGGTGAGAAAGCTGGACATTTCCTCAACCTCAGAACTGTAAACTCTTACCCCAAATAAATCCCTTTTACAACAGCCAACCTATTTCTGGTATTTTTGCTTTGGCAGCCTTTGGCAAACTAAAACAAGTGCTCATAAAGTGTGAAAATTTTCTACCACATCAATTCCCACCAGTCAGCATCCATCATAGCAGAGGCACTGAACAACCAAAGAGACAAAATGATTTGGCCAATTGTCATTACTCAGCCTTTGTCACTGACCACCCCAGAAGAGACATGTGACAAGGGTAGCAAAAATGAAGACCACACATAGAACCACAACACAGATTCCCACTTAGCAAGGGTGATTTAGCTACTGCTGCCTCTGAATGTCAAACCTGCATGCAACAGAGAACAATGGTGATCACCAGAAATGGAGATCAAGTGATTTGGCAAAAAATCAACTAAACTGGGTCCCTTCCATCATAGATGGGTCATAAATTTGCCCACATAAGGATAGACACCTATTTTAGGTATGAGGTTCCCTTTCCTGCAGACCCTATAGTGTCTACACCACTTTCTGGAGGTTTTCAGAGTACAAGATCCACAGGCATAGAAATGCACAAACCAAAGAATTCTACCAGTGAAGGAAATGTGGGAGTGGGCCCTGACCATGGGGTCCATTGGTCAGGTCACATACTGCAACATCCAAGGCAACTAGTCTGCTAGAGCACTTAAACAGCCTGTTGAAGGCACAGCTGAAGCACCAGCTTGGAGGCAATATTTTTCAAGGATAAGGTACCATCCTCCAGAATGCAGTATACACACAGAATCCGAGACCTCTCTGTGCTATTATTTCCCCCAATAGAAAGACTACATAGGACCAGGAAAAGAGCAGTGAAATCAAGAAGAGCACTTCTTACCATCACTCCCAATGATCCATTTGGGAAGTTTGTGCTTCCCATCCCCACAAGTCTGAGTTCTACAGAGTTAGATGTCCTGGTCCATGAAAGGGGAAACATTCTTGTCAGAGAACACAAGGGTCTCATTGAACTATAAGCTGTAGTTGCTGCCTAAGAACTCTGAACTTCTTGCATCCAGTATCCAGCAGACAAGAACAGGAATCACCATCTTGGGAGGGATAATTTTCCCTGATTAGTAGGAGGTATTAAAGCTGCTCTTACATAATGGAGACAGGATGTAATATATATGAAACTCAGGTGACCCACCTAGGGTGCCTCTTTATTATTCCTTGCCCCAACTGGAACTGTGATTAGACATGTGTAGCAATCTCAGACAGAAATTATGATCCTCAGGGGACACAAATCCTTCAGCAATGAAAGTTTGGGTCGTACACCAAAGTAAACTACAAACACTGCAGAGGGTGAGCAGAATTTTGAATGAATAGTGGAGGAAGAAAACAATGAGTATCAGTTGTATCCCTAAGACTAACTGCAATGATGGTTTCTCCTCAGGAGAAGAAGATTATGATAACTATGGAAGAGTTGCTCCTCTCACATGGATAGAAAAGGGAATCTGTGCTAACCAAGCAATGGACAGTTACAACCACGCTGGGGTGCACTCCAATCTCCCTTCAAGAGTTAACATGCTGCAAGGAGTGGCGGCAGCTGTCAGCCTCCAACTGCAATCTCTTTAGGATCTGCCATAGCTTTCACACTAAGGCCACACTCTCCTCAAGGTGCTCTCAGCCAATATCTAAGCATGGTGGGAGTCTTAGAGCTGTACCATTTCTGGCCAATGAACAACTTCCCTAATGAGGACTATTTGCTCTAGGGCTCATCATCACCCTAGCCAAGACAGTTTCAGAGCCACACTGTAATCTAAGACTCTTCCTAACCAATCCTCTTTCCTTTGCCTGTACTCTCATAGGGGTCATATCTGCATCACAGTTTGGAGGTTCTCCTTCCTTAGTCCTGCTTCCTCTCCCCTTTATCTTTCAGAGGACTTTTTCCTAATAAACACTTGTGTTTATAATTCCATATTGACGTCTGCTTCTTGGAGGACCTACATCAACATAAGGCCATTATCACAGAAAAAAAGAGAAAGCCTGGAGTTCTATGCAGTTTTTCAATGTCAAGGAATTTGCCAATTTATATGCAGAGGCCTAATAGCACAGGAACTGAGCAGAAGAGAATCAGAGGAATAGAGAAGCTGAATACTACAAAAGCCAAGTAGTAGAGAAGACTAGCAGAAAATGACAAATTAGAGGCTATGAAGCCATGGAGATCTTAGAAATTCACATGAAACCAGGGTGTGAGAAGAAAGGTGGTAGAAATATTAAGAGTTGAGGCTCTACCAAGGAGGAAGAACCTTGTTAAATACCACAGGATTTCAGCTGGGACCATTGAAGGACTACATCCTAGTCATAAGGACTAACAGGAAATAGATCAACCTTTACAATGACCAAGGTCTAAAGCTTTGCTTTGAATCAGCTCAATCTCAGACTAATTAAAACCACTGAGTCTTCCCTAAATGCCAAGAAGAAGAAACAAAATTAAATCCAAAAGAAGGTATCTGGAGTGGAGGTGGCTCAAGCGATTAGGTGCCTCCCACCCACAAGGGAGGCCCCAGGTTCGGTTCCAGTGCCTCCTAAAAAGAAGAGGAGCAGACAGCAAGTGCAAACATTGGGGGGAGGGGATAAATAAATAAAAGTAAACTAAAAAAAAAAAAAAAAGAAGATATCACCCATAACATGAACATTTCTCCAATTTTCATACATAAAATTGGAATTTAATCAAGGAAAAGAAAGACCAAATGGATAAAAAACACAAGAAAAACACTGATAGAGTTATAGGAGATTCATAAAATAGAAGACAGCATAGAGAATTACAGCAGAGACTTAAAATTGTTTAAAGAAGAATACATTAAAACTTCTAGAAGTAAAAACCACAAGAACACCAATGAAGAACTCAAAAGATGTATGTATTACAGAGCAAATTGGTCCCTACTGAAAAAAAAAGATAATTTGTTTTCAGATCATTCTAAAATGATCTAAAATGTGCTGACTGAAGAAACAAAAAAAATGGAAAACATGGAAAGTAACATGAGATGCATGTGAAATGGTGAAGAACTAGGCACAACCATATAATGGAGTATTATTCACCAATACAAAGAAATAAGATATCAAGCTCAAAAAGACATGGAGGAACCTTAAATGTGTATTACTAAGTGAAAATTCAGTCTAATAAAGGTTACATACGCTATGATTCCAACATAGGACATTCTGGAAAAGGCAAAACTATAGCAACATTAAAAAGACCAGTAGTTTCCAAGAATTCAGGGGGAAAGAGGGGGGGATGAATAGATTGAGAACAGGGAATTCTCAGAGTAGTGAATCTATTCTGTACAATACTGTAATGATGTGTGCATGCCAGTATGCATTTGTCTAACTTCACAGAGCTGTACAACACAATGGGCTCTAGTTAATAATAATGTATAAATATAGGTTCGTCAATCGTAACAAATACACCACACTAATGTAAGATGGCAATAATAGAAAGTGTCAAATTAAAATTGCTCTAAAAATAAAATCTATTAATATAAAGTAAAGAAATGAAAAACTGATTAGATTTCGTTATGATTACATTAGAAAATATGTTTTAGAATATAACCAAAGCAATATTTTATTAGATAATTACTGAGAATTTCTAATTTTCCAAAACTGACAAAAGACATTAGCCACAGGCTCAAGAAGCACAACCATCCAAAGCAACATAAAGACAAAGAAAACCTCATGTGGACACACTGCAGTGAAACTGCTGAAAATCAAACAAAAATAGTATATCTTAAGAGAAGACAGAGAATAAAGGGCATTACCTTCAATGGAACAACAGTAACACTGACAGCTGACTTCTCAACAGAAATGATAAAAAACAGAAGGCAATGAAATGAATATTTAAAGTGGGCCAAAGATGAAATCTCAACAAAACATAAAAACATGTTGGACTGAATGACTATGAAAAGACAGCATAATAAAACTGTGAAATTCTGGTAAACAATGCTTAGAGATGATTTTAATACCCAAAATGCTTATATCAGAAAGGAAGGTGTGCTTATTTAAAATCAATGATCTAAAAATTCCATCTCAAAACTTCAGACAAAGAATAGCAAATTAACTACAAAACAGTAAAAATAGTAAATAATAAAGGTATGAGAAGATATAAATGAAAATAGAAATTAAAAATACAATAGAAAAAATGAAAAACAAAAAGCTGGTTCTTTTTTAAAAAGACTAGTAAAATTAACAAATTTTTGTCAAGATTTATCAAGAAGAAAAAGAGAGAAGGCATGTATTTACAGCATCAGGAATGACAAAGAAGATATTAAACATTACAAACAAGTCTTTGCCATGACACAGAAAAATTCCTAGAAAAACAGCTCATCAAATCTGGTAAAAGAAAAACTAGGAAATCCAAAATAGTCATTAAAAAATATTTTAGTGAATACAAAATTTAAAACCATTATTATAAATAAAACTCTATCCAAATCATGAATTTATCCAACTTTTAAGAAAAAAACAACATGAGTCCTAAACAGATTCTTACAGAGAAATAAGGAGCAAATTTCAAATAATTTTTTAAGGACAGAATATCTTTACTTTCATTTTCATTCAATCCAAAATATTTTATGCTTCCCATTGTAATTTTTCCTAACAAAGACATTACAAAAAGAAAAATATACAGGGTAGTTTTTCTCATGAACATATATACCAAATTCCTAAACCAAACATTAACATCCAAACATTAACAAACAAATCCAGGCACACATTTAAAAAGAAAAAGAAAAAGAAAAAGAAAAACTACATTGTCAATACTTCTGAAATGGTTTAAATGTCCAAAATCACTGTAAATTATATCACACTAACATGATAACTATCCAATAGTTGCAGAAAAATCATTTTTAAAAATCAGCAAATTAGCTCACCCTTAGCAAACTAAAAATAGAAGGGAGCAGGAAGCAGATGTGGCTCAAGCAATTGAGCTCCCGCCTACCACATGGGAGGTCTGTGGTTCGGTTCCCAGTGTCTCCTAAAGAAGACAGCGAGCTGGCGTGACAGGCAGGCGTGGCAAGCTGACACAACAAGATAAGACACAAGAAGAAAAACATAATAAGAGACACAACAAAGCAGGGAACCGAGGTGGCTCAAGCGATTAGGCACCTCTCTCCCACATCGGAGGTCCTGGGTTCAGTTCCCAGTGCCTCCTAAAGAAACAAGGAAGATGAACAGACACAGCAAGTGCAAACAATGAGGGGGTGAGAAGAAATAAATAAATCTTTAAAAATAAATAAAACAGAGCTTTCTTATTTCATAAAGGCTATCTTTCCCCTGAGATTAGAAATTAGATGTCTAAGGATGATTACTATATACCTCTTCTACCCAGCACTGTAATATAGAGCATAGTCAATGAACTAAGTTAAGAAAAATAAATAAAATATATAAGGATTGGAAAGGAAAAAATAAAATTGTTGTTATTTGCAAACAACATCACTGTATATGTTAAGAGTCCAAAAGAATTTACAGATAAACTAATAGAATTAGGAAATGAATTTAATAAAGTTACTCAAATTTCATTGATTGAAGATCAAATTAATAATATAACAAGAATATAAAATACATATACAATATAAAATAAAATATTCAAAGAACCAAACACAGTCAAGACAATTTTGAAAAAGAACTAAGTTGAAAGACTTACTACATGATGTCAAGACTTATTATAGAACTGCAGTAATTAAGATAGTAAAATAAGCAAAGAGACCAATGCAGGAGAATAAGACAGTCCAGAAACAGACTCACACATATACAGTCATCTGATTTATCAAAGATGACACTGCAGTGCACTAGAGAAACAATGGTCTTTACAATAAATATTACAGGATCAACTGGACACATTTGGGGGGAAATTCATCCTAACTCTAGTTCTTCCACAAAGGCTTTTTAAAATATTTTAAAAGAGAATATTTTCATGACATTGAGTAGGCAAAGATTTCATAAACAGAGTACAAAAATGAAATGACTGATATATCAGACAGCATTAAAATTAAGATATTAAAGACAACCCACAGAATGATGGAATACATTTGCAATAAATATATACAAAAAAGGACTAAGTCAGAAATGCTGAAAACCAATGAGAAAAACACAAACAAGCCAATAGAAAAATTGGCAAGAGACTTAAATAGGTGCATCAGAAAAGAAGAAATAGAAACAGTCAATAAACACATAAAAAGAGCATAATCTTGTTAGTCATCAAGAAAACAAAAATTAAACCATAAGATACTACTACATAATGACTACAATGGATAAAATTAAGAAGACTGAAAATACCAGGTATTGGCAAGACATGAAGCAATTAGAATCAGTGGTTAAAGTGTATATTGGCACAAACAAATTGAAAAACTGTAAGTATTATTAAAATTAAACACATAATTCCCTATGTATAAAAATTTCACTCCTGGGTATATACCTAACAGAAATAAATATCTATGTGTTCCAAAGGAAATGCAATAGTAAAATCTAGTAACAACTCAAATACGATGAATAGAATGAATATATTAATTGTGATAAATTAATACAGTAAATACTATACAGCAAAAAATTTTAAAATGAAATAAAGGAAAAGAAGCTACTGCTGAAAGTAACACTGATCAGCAACATCTAACTGATCAAGATGATATCATAGGACACTCCAGGGATCCATTCCCCAGCAGAATCTTTGAATAAATAGCAAAAACTGGCAGAGCCATCTTTCTTAGGACTCCAGAAAACAGATAAAGGGTTGCAGTTACAGGGAAAATGCCAAATCAAGAAAAAAAGGTTTGCCCCTCCCACAACCCCTGAGAACAATGTGGAGCCAATCTGGGCTCTCACTGTGGGTCCGCAGCCCTGTTCCAGAGGGAGCAGAGTAACCACTATGAGCATACTTGGGTACATTTCTCCTTCCAAGCAAAATGCCCACTGGGAGTATTTCACTTCACTATTGTCCTTCAGGGATGTCCAAACAGGGGTTCCAGTGTTGCAACTGTCTACTATTGGGTGGTACACTTGTATATCATTCAGAACAGTCTATAAACCAGACCCGAGTTTTCTCTTCCTGACTCAACTGATTGTAGGGAACTCCACTTGAACCCATAGCTGCAGGCTGGGAAAGAGAAGGTAATGTGGCAGGAGAGGGAGCTATGGGTATTTGGGACACTTCCGCAGGTAACATACTTATGCCTTCAGGGATTGCTCAAGCCCAATACCACTTCTATTTGGTGATTGAGTGCTGCTGTGCACACTCAAATTTAAATCTTGGTGGGTCAGAGAACAGTTCATGATAGGCAACTCAGGTCTCATGGTAACTTGGTGGCCATGGTTAAGAGTTCAGTCTCTACTAAGGCATAGTTAACAGGCCAAAAGCTATTTCTCAAAAGGATGGTAGTTATCTGTAGAGGATAGCAGACCTTGGCTCCAAAATCCTAAGAGTTGTACACTGTGAGTCTCATATAGGGGCTTCCCAAAGGCTCCAAATAGCATTTCCATTTGCCACTGACACTTCCAGTGCCATTGGATCTGCTGGGCCATATGACCCAAACGGCATAGCAGTTTGCATGGCAGACTAGACCTGTTACAGAGCCTCCTTCTGTTCCAGTCTCTACTCAAAACAAGCAGTTTTTTTGTGTCACTCAGTAAATGAGCCATAGTAGCCAAATGAGGAATATGTTGTCTCCAAAATCCAGAGGCCAACTAGGCATTGTGCCTCTTTTTGGGTTGTAGGAGTGACAAGATGCAACAGCTTATCCTTCATCTCAGAAGGGATATCTCAATGTGCCCTACACCCCTGAACATCTAGATATTTCATTGAGGTGGAAGAACCCTGAATTGGGGGGGGGGGATGGTGAGGAGAGATTTATCCCCTGCTCTCTAACACACAAATGTCTTACAAATAAGTCTAGAGTAATTGCTATTTCTTATTCACTAGTTCAAATCAGTATAAAGGTATAAATATAATGGACCAGTGTGATGTCTTATGGAAGGGAAAGGCAAACAAATTCCCTAGATTATGACATAGGGGTGGAGAGCTGATATACCCTTGAGATTGGACAGTAAAGGTATTGCTGGCCTTGCCAGCTGAAAGCAAACAGTTTCTGGTGGTCTTTAGCAACATATGTTGAGAAAAAAGCCATTTGCCCAATAAAGAGCTACAAACTGGGTATCAGGGGATGTGTTGATTTGCACAAGCAAAGACACCAGATCTGAAATAGCAGCTATAATTGGAGTCACCACCTGGTTAAATATACAATAATCCACTGTCATCCTGCAAGATAAATCTGTTTTCTCCACAGGCCAAAGGTGAGTTGAATGGGGTTGTGGGAGGAGTCACCACTCCTGCATCTTTCAAGTCCTTGATGGTGTGGCATTAATTTCTGTTAAGTTCTTGATGGTGACACCAATTTCTGCATTCCCCCCAGTACCCATAATATCAGACCTACAGAGAAGAGTGAACACAGAGCTCTTCAGGTATGATAAAGCTGCTCTCACAAATTTTTTCCTCACAGTCCTGGTGAAAAGTGTGTCTTCTGGACATTCCTTCATGGCTAAGCAGGTCTTACATGATAAATCCACTCTAATGTTCCAATCTCTCTAAGCCTTTGTATCTTCTCATCTACATTATACCCGGGTAATTCTGTCATTTCAACTTCAAGTAATATAGGCCACCTTTTGGTCCATGCTTCAGCCCACCACCCTAACAAACTGTTAGAGCACTTTCTAATCCCTCAAACTATAACACTGAATCCAGAATATCTGCTTAGTGGGCCCATATCAATAAATTCAGCCTGATCCAACTTTATGTTCCTTCCAACAGTTTCCCACACCCTTAATATCCATCCCCA
>JAQZBX010041637.1:0-22275 GCA_029593785.1 Cabassous unicinctus | reverse complement strand
CCCCTGCTGCTTGTGCTCGCTGTGTCCATTTGCTGTGTGTTTTTCTGTGTCTGCTTGTCTCCCTTTATTGGGTCGTCCTGCTGCATCAGCTCGCCGCGCCGTGCGGGCTGGCTTGCCTTCACCAGGAGGCCCCGGAAATCGAACCCAGGGCCTCCCATATGGTAAACGGGAGCCCTATCGATTGAGCCACATCCGCTTCCCTTAATATGTTCTTAAATCTGGGAAGTGGTAAAACTACTAATTTATATTAGACCCTATTAAAGAAAGAATGCACATTGTTATAGCCAGTAGATGTAATTCCAAATATATTAATAATTACATCAAATGTAAATAGATAAATTACTTCAACTAAAAGACAAAATTTATTCAACTAGATGAAAAAATAAAAATTCAACCAGATGTTGATTAAATATGCATACCTTAAATATATGGCACAGAAAGATTGACAGTAAAAGAATGGAAAAAGAGATATCACACAAACATTAACTATTATTAAAAATAAGAAGGAACATTTCATAATGATGTTTAAACATTAACCTACCAGGAAGATATAACAATTTTAAATTTGTATTATAAAGCAAAAATTGACAGAACTAAAAGTAGAAAGAGATAAATGCCCAATAATAGTGGAAGATTTTAACAGTTTTCTCAATTACTTACTGAAAAATCAGACGAAATGACACAACTAATAAATTTGACTTAATTGATCTAATAAGGGAAACAACATGGGACATTGACCACAACTGACCATATCCTGGGACATAAGTCCCCAAATCCCAACAAATTTCAAAATATTGAAATAATTGAATATATTGGCTGACACCAGCATAATTAAGCTAGAAATCAGTTACAAAATGATTATTAGAAAATTCCCAAATATTTGAAAATTGGTCAAAGAAATAAAAATGGAAATTCAAAAACATTTCAAACTAAATGATAATGAAAACCTGATATATTAAAACGTGCTTAGTGGGGAAAGTCAATGATAGTGGTTACCTTTGGGAAGGAGTGATAATGACTGAGGCAGGTAAGTCGGGGACTCTTGAGAGCTGGTATGTTCCATGTCTTGGTGGGGAGGTGATTACATGAGTGTTTTCACTTTTTGAAAAATGCACTAAGTTATATATTTATGATTTTGGCATTTTTCTGTATGCATGTTCTACTTGAACGAAAAGTTTGCTTTAAAAATAAAACTGGAAAATCCTGATTCCTTTTTCTTCTCCCACATCATATCTAGATCATTAACATTTCCTGTTAGATTCCATTCAAAATATATCCAGAATCTGGCCATTTCTCACCACTTGCCCATCTACTACTCTTATCCAAACCAATACCATCTCTTCCTTGATTTATTTCATAGTTTCCTAATTGGTCTCATTGCTTCTGTCCTTGCTCACTATAGTCTATTCTCTACACAGTCATGAGGTTGAGCCCATTAAAGCTGAATGAGATCATGTCACCACTCTCCACACAATTGTTCAACTGACTTCTCATTTCATTCACAATAAAAGCCAAATGCTTTTTATGACCTCTGTCTCTACATGATCTGCACTACCACCCCCTCACTTACCTTATCTCCTGGCATCTCCCCTTGTTCACTCTGCTCCACCCTTGCTGCCTCCTTGCTCTTCCCAAAACATGCCAGATGCATTGCTACCCCAGGACTTTTGCACTTGCTCTTTCCTCTGCCTGGAAATTTCTTCCCCCAGATTCACACAGCTCATTCTCACTTCCTTCAGGTCTCTACACAAACATCCTCCTTCCCTGACCATTATTTATCATTGCAATTTACCACCTCCACAAAAACCTACAGCTCTCTTTTCTTGTCTTCAGTTCAATTCACCAAATATTTATCCAGTGCTAATATGAGCCAGGGACTGTTCTAGTTGCTCAGGACAAATGAGTGAATGAAACAGTCAAAGATGGGGCCTTTTGAATCCACAGGTAGGACAATCTGGTGACATCTGGATTCTACAAGAACATGTATTCTCAAAGAGGAAGAAATTACCCTCAAGGTGAAAACTGGTTCTTGGGAGAAAAAGTCTTTGATATTATAATGGTTTGTTGTCCTCCAAAAGGCCACAATACATAAACAGATACACAGTCTCTCTGTGGTATTAAAATTCCACCAGAGGGCAGTGGGGAGAGTGTGGAGGGTTAAGGAAAAAATGTCTAAAAGTGGTCCTCAGAGGGTGATAATGAAAATAATTTGAGAAACACAGCTCTGCTTGCCAGGTGAGAAAGAGAATGCTTCAAGATGCATTCTCCAGGCAGAAATGTAGAGGACAGGGAGAGAAAGGAGCAGGAAAAGAGGACATTCTGGGCAGAGGAAATAGCATATAACAGGCTTCAAAGAAAAAAAGGAAGAGGTAAATAGCATAAAATGCAGCAGTGTGGTCAAGTAAGATAAGGTCTGAGAAGGGTTTATTGGATTTAGCAATTAGGAGGTCACTGATCATTTAACCTCTTTGTGCTTCAGTTTCAGTACTTGTTAAATTAAATTGAAAAAATAATCTCTAAGGCAACTCACAGTTCTAAAAGACCAGTTGGGTCTCTTTACACATAGAGACACATATACAAACACATCCACACACAAACACATACTCCCCACGCAAATGCTAATCTTTTCCCTTAATCTAATCTTTCAATCTCTCTGTAGCTATATTTGCCTTTAGAGAATTCCAGTTCTCTTTGTTTAATTATAACAAGGCTTTTAAAACATCCGTTATGAGAGCCTACAGAGTCTACGGTGCCCTAGTAAGCTGAGCTGCCAGATAACAAATTGGTTAATATCAGTCCCTATAAACATTTCTAATACCTTATAAATACATTTTATAAGCAATAAACTCCATAGAATGTGGACGCCAGATTCTATTTCATTTTTTCAAAGATTTTAAAACCCAGATTCATTCATTGATAATGGGGCAAAAATAAATTATTTCCTCTTTAAGTGATCAATATGTTCATTCATTCATTAACTATCTACCAACTGCCTACTATGTGTTAAACAATATAATTTGTGTTTGGGAGATTTCAGTGACTAAGACAAACAGTTCACAGCTTCCTGGAGCTTGGGGGGAGGAAAGAGGGGATGAGAGTAAGTGAGAAGTTGGTAATGTCGGCACAATGCAGTCACTGCTGTCAGCTGGCCACACTGACAGCATGTTTGAACCTTGGGCCTGTTCGTGAAAACAGATCCCTGAGGAAAAGGAAAGGTATCGGCTTGCCGAAGGGCAAGATGGCAGCATAGACCCTAGTCACTCTAGAAGGGGGCTTCTTAACAATTTGAGGGGCAAGGGCCCTTTCACAGAATTATGTTTTAAAATGCATAAGAGTACAAAGGAAACCAATTAATCTGAAATGTAATTATTTTTAAAATGTGTTATATATTAACATATGCATTTCTTTATCAACACATTAAATAATAAGATCTAGCAGCAGTCCTAATAATTGCTATAATTTTGAAGCAGTGATGAGTATCAACAATAGATTTAGGTACCTGCAACTCTATAATGTGTCATGAAAAGATCTGTGATTTCTAATGATGACAAAGTCACAGATACTGCTAATACTATGGTTTGTTGCGTACATTTATAATTGAACAGAATACTAAATTTCCAGCAGAGTTTAATAAAAGTAATGATTTATTTTCCTATCTAACATCACAGACCCCCCTGCATTCTACCCAGAGATCTCTTGGAGATCTGTGGCCCCCTGTCCTAGAGCATAAAGCTAAATCAGGATTTTCTCTTTCAATAACATAGATGTATACATACTTCTAGAGCTACAACTCCATCACTGGGAATTCCCAAAGATGTAGTTTGCCCATAATTTGGGGCACACTGCCATCCCACGGCTCTTCCTGAAGAGTTTAGCATTAATAACATCTGCAACAAAGCAGCCATTTAGGGCATTAGACCAAACCTGCAAATTAATGCACGGGCTCATCACAATTCATTAATCAAACTCAGGCTGGATTTAACAACAGATTATTAAAGACTCAAAATTACACCCACAGAAAAAAAGGCAGCTCCCAGAGGGTCAAATGTAATGTGAATGGTTTTGCATAAAACCATAAACCTGCTATTAAATTAAAAACAGGGGGAAATTATGTCCACTGCTTATCTCCAGTCATTCTTTTAAAGGAATGTTACACTAATTTATTTCTTCAATGTTCCTGGTACATGGTGAAAGACTAAAAGGTTAAAATGCAATGGTTCTTTTGATGTTTGATTGAGAAACTTACACTAACATGTACTGGCTGAGGTGAAGAAGTTAATGAAATTACTCCCATAATTCATTCCTAATAGAAAACTGTCAATGCTTTCAGCTGACAGTTCCCACAAATTCTCCTCATACTGAGACACCCCATGGTGACTGACTGTTGGATTCACTACTTCTGATAGGGCTCAACAAAGCAGAACTCCACTGCCTTGTCCTACAATTTTCTGATCTCTCACTTCCACGTGTTTGTTCTTGATGAACACATCTATTCTATCCGCGAACAAAGCGGAAAGAGGGAAACAATGGTTTTAATTTTTCTTTCTCTTCAGGGAATTTAGGTAGACCCACTGGGGTTTACCAAAGATTTATATACATTCAAAATGCCACAATTTGGCAGACAACAGTGCTGCAGCCAACTGTGCAGTGATTTTTTTTTTCCAAAAGGTTAATTATCTAGAGCAGCAATCAGAGGTAAAGAGCATAACAATAATAAGAGCAATGGAAAAAAACAAATTTAAAGAACTATATGATTTTGTGACACCTTTGCTCTTTCTTCATTATAGTTCAATCATTAGTTCTTTCTGTATTTGCAGAAACATAAGCAAAAATTACTAGCACACATGCTGATTAAGGTAGATAAGTGACATTTCTGGAAATACAAAATGTTTTGTTCTATTTCTGTACCTGTTTGATATTTATAGCAGGTTTTAGTCTTAGTACTATCTATTTAAAACTCTAAAAGGGCAGGGACTATGTCTTTCTTAATAGCTGAAGACAATTAATAACTTCTCTTTGAAGATAAGCTCCTATATATTGGTCATATAGTTGGTATATAATGATGGGTCAAGGATAAGACAAAATACACCAAAAATCGTGTAAGCTTTTTTAATAGAGAAAGGTTCAAAATAGCCAACATCCTCATAGCACTTTATAAATGCAGTGAGACACTAATACAAAACGACTCAGGGTTGGATTTGGGTATATAGTTACAACATAAGCAGCAAATACATAATCCAATTTTGTCGCACTCTCTCTCAAACCCTGGCACTCTTTCCTTATGGCTCAGAATCACAACCAATCTTAACACAGCATTCAGACAGAATCCACCAATTGTTCAGTGGTCACTTAAAATGAAATGTATTCACCCTACCCAATGGCAGGCACAGTATCTGGCACATAGTAGGTGCTCCCTAAGTATTTATTAAAATGAAAAAACCGAACTCCCTCCCCTCTTTCCAAATGAAAGCATATTGTGTTAGAGCTCTCCCACCAAACCCAACTCAATCACTACTAACCTCCAAAAGTGGTGTCATCGAGATTAGCTACAAATAAGTGCCTCATTAAAAATATTTTGGGTTTATACATTGAGCCTGCCGATCTCAATCAAGTGCTTTATTCTATCATGTGAGAAAATGTGTATGCCAGGAAAAAGAGATATTTATTTGAAAACATGATTATAAAATCTGTATCATAGAAACTAGAGACATTGCAGGCCACCAAAAGGTTAACAAAAATGAAGCAAACCTTACCTTTCAAATAGAACTCTGAGCAAAAGAGTACTTTTAAGATCCCTTACTTTTCTAAGGTGAAATAAGTGGACAAATTATAATAATTTGCTACACTCTATAAAGCCCCTACTGTGGGCCAGGTATCTGCTACAAAGATGGCATGAAACAACAACCTAGTGATGTAGGTATTAGCATCCCCACTTTACTGAGCAGGAAACTTAGAGAGTGAGTCACCTAAGGTCATGCTAGGTAGTTGCAGAGCCAATATACAAAATCACATATGCCTGAATGCAAAGCCCATGTGACATGACTATTCTCTATTCTGCTGTCTCTTTTTCAGAGCCTTTCCTATGTATACCTTGAAACTAAAAATTAAACACTAAAGAAAAGATTTGGACCCCACCCATATCTTTGTACCACTTCTCCTTAGACAACCTACCAAATATAAGTGGCAAAATAGAAAACTGGTTAACAGCTTGGGCAATGGTGTCAGGTTGCCCAGATTAGGCCCAGTTTCACCACATCCTCGCATGGGTAATCCTCTTCTTCTCCATGCCTCAGTTTACTCATAAGTAAAATGGGGATAGTGATAGTACCAGCATCATGGAGTCATAGTACAGTTAAAAGATTTAATAAATGTGAAGTGCTCCGTGGCTGACACACAGCAAGTGCTTAATAAATGGTGGATGCTAATTTTAGCTCTTATGGCTATAATTGAATGACAGTTTGGTCACCCACAATCCAGCCTGTAAACTGACCAGTTTCCAATCATCAGGTTTTATTAAGAACCTAGACACCATAACCTACACAAGAAAATAGCCAGAAAAATAGTCCTAATCTAAGACATTGGATTGTAAATTCTTTGACAGAATGGACAATTTGGCAATTCCTCGCTAATGGGCAACTTGCCAAGTCTTCATTCTGATGACTGAGGGACCCAGATGAGCTGATCTTTGCCTGCTACTCATTTTTATTTTTGAATTATTTAGTGTTTGGACTCAAATCAATCATTTTATCTTCCTGGGCTTTAGCTTTTCCAACTCTTAAATAATAGCAAGGGGTAGCAGTAGGCAAATGGAAGTAGAAACAGGACAAGAAAGAAATAGTTGCCACTATTATATTAGTCTATAAATATACATAGTCTATATTATAATAGTCTATAAAGCCACTAAAGCTTCCAAAATTAGTATATCTTTTTAAAGTTGAGAAAAGAGGAAACCAATACTTAATCTTGCAACATTATTTCCAGTATGCAACTGTAGACATTAAGCCCAAGATCACCCAGTCAGTAAGTCATAATATTGAGATTTGAACCCACAACTGATTATCCCCAGCTACCTGCTATTTCCACATCTTCAACCTGCCTTTCTAATGAAAGGAGGAATTCAAATATCATGTTTCATTAGTATTATTGCTTAGATCTAACTAACATGTTAAAACAATTGAGCTCTTTTCACCAATTTTACAATAATAGTAATAGCAATAATAATAATAAGTATTGATAGCTTAGAACTATCTAAATTATGAGAACTTGAAACCACACTTTCTATACTGGTGCCCATATATGATAAAGCTAAATACCTAAATATTTTATAATTATTATTAGAACTGATGTCATGTGGAGTTAAAAATTACTAGACATGCAATGTACACATTTATATAATCTGAATTAATCTTTCGAAGCACCTACTCATTGAATGGATGTTGAATAAATATTTGCATTCTATTGCCAACAGAAAAATTTTTAAACCATTACAAGTTGCAGGAGCCAATGAACCTCCAGACATCGGTAGCAGTCTCTTAGGTCCTTTCTTCTTGGTTGGAAAAACAAAATAATTCAGTAATTTATGGGAAAAGATAATAAGGACAACAGCAGTCTACAATGAACTAGATAAGGTGTAAATTCCTTCTTCTCCGAGGAACAAATCCTGACTAATAGTCAGCCACGGGTAAAAATGTCTAAGACCAAGGCACTCACCACAAGCCAAAAACCACTTGACCACAGGTGAACTTGGCTGTTGAGCCTTATCTTGAGCTCTATTTCATAAAACCATTCTCTCTGGATCAATAAAATGCAAATGCTAAAATTATCTTGCTAGCCATCAAAATAAAAGGAACCTTGAGAATAGAGTAGTCATCCTTAATTAAAATGGTCTTTTTAATTCCTTTACTCTAACTAACTTGAAGTAGATATTAATACTGAAACACTTAACTGACTAAAGAAAGATTCTACCCATACCCCCAATTAGAGAGCACTTAATTTATATATGATGCAGCTTATAGCTATTTAGCAGTGTGGTTGGGATGAGTCTCTTTGGCCTACTTTTTAAATGATTAAATACTCTCCATCCAACTGAATAGATGTCTTCAGAGTTGCATTTTGCATGCTAAAACATTATTTAAATATGTAAGCCATCGCTCAAGATTTAAGAGGAAAAAAACCTTAGTGACAGTACATTCATTATGTCTTTATTAAAGCTGGACTTTTTCCATAGGGTTATGCACAGCTGAAAATGAGGCTCAGTTTAATAACAAACCATGCTTTCCTAGCACTACAAAAATTATAAAATTTTAATGTTTAATGTGTTCCTTAATTATAGAAAACTCTGCAAAGAATAACATCCTTGAAATTTACTATGCAAATGCTCTTAATTTATGACAAATTGCTCCTTCAAACACAAGTATTAAATCTCTATTAGATTTGTTGAGGTAATGTACTAATATGCATCACTAAAGGTCTTAAATTTCTAAGTAGCAATGCTGTTTGTTAGATGCAAATAAGGATTACCTTAATTAAAATACACTATCCCCAGTCTCTCAGCAGATTTAGTTCAGTCTTTATATAGGACAGGTTCATTATCTACCTCAAGTTAATAAAAGTATGACCTACTGTGGTTCTTTCTTTTAAAATTTAATTTTAATTACTATTTTGCTAATGGAAATAAAGCACTAAAGAATTGTGAAGATGATCCAAAAGCAATTTTGAAAACTTAATTAAAATACCTCTTGAAAGCTTCAAAAGGAATTTAGTGCTTCCATGCTTTAGTAACTGATGGTCTTACAAATACAGCATTAGATACCAACTCTATAAAATAGCATTGAATGAAACATACTGATAGCTACAGCACTCCCTTAGTCTGCATCTTGAACTAATGGTCCAACTAAATAGTTGTAAACATAAAATTTTTAATTCAAAAGTTTAAACATTAGACAAAGGCTCCTAACAAAGAAATGAAATGAGTTACCATTACACAATGTCTTCACAATACATAAACCTTAAATGCATTCAGAGATTTTGCATAAAGCCACCATGGTTTAATCCAGATAATTGCAGATGTGTTCAGTTTGTCTTCTTGTCCTTTGAGACTTGAAGATAAAATTTAAAGGCTAGTAATATGTTGTACAAAATTCAGTACCAGAGTTTTATTGGGAAGCATCCTTTCCAATCTAAATTTCAAAGGGTTACACATATATTATTGATCTTATCTGTGAAAATATTGGCTCTGTAAGTAGCCTTTAAACATAATACAATCCAGAGATTTAACTGAGATTCACTACTGCTCATGAAAAAGATAATAATATGAGATGTAGGGTATAACAAAGAGAGTGCTCCAGGCAAGAAACACAGTCTTTGTGATATTCAAAATATATTTAGCTGCTCTTATGTTACAAACGTAGCTATGTTATGATTAATAATTCAATATGTATTTTGTATCAGACTACTTGGCTACTTCCAGTAAGTAAAATCCCTGAATTCATTAGCAATAATGAATTTTTTTCTCAGAGATCTGTTTAATGGAAAAGGCATTTTGCCAGACACCATCCCCCACACTGTGCAAAAAAATAAAAATAAAATCCAGCATGCCATTTCATAAAGCATAACCATGGATCTAGTCTTTTAAATATTGGAATTCCAACTTCAGAAATTATAGAAATTTAATTTAAATGAAAAATATGAACCTATGATTAATCTGATGGAATAATAATTAAGTTGAGGTTAGAAATGTGATTTAAATTCAAACTCACAAATTTGACCCAAGTAAACTAACTAAATAAATTTTGTAAAAATAGGAGGGTCCATCTTTTGGTAATTTTTTCTTATTCACCACATAAGAAACTGGTAATTTATAAGTGAATTGTTTTCCAAAAATTTATTTACTTGTCAGTTCTTGAAACTTAAGATATTACACTTGAAGCAATGAATGGGGATTAGGTTTATCCTTAAAAAAATTATCTATGAAAGCTTAATTTAGCCTTTTAGCAGCTGAAAGACTTCCAATGAAATATAGCAGAAAGCAAAATTGTTTCAATACTAGTAATTAAAGAAAATGGAAAGTTAAATTGAATAAAAGATAGTTTTATTATCCTTAAATGCTCTAGGAATAATAGGCCTAATTGGAAGAGAAAGCAAATGTAGATGAGACATTTGTGAGAATTCTGAAAGGGACTTCTGAGCTTTGCAAGGTCTTTGGCAGTTGCCACCAATTCTGTATTAGGGCTTAATTTCATGTGAATACATAACAATTAACATGCATTACTTGTGCAGTTATAAGTTTAAAAACAAATGCCTGTCTCTATCTTTGTTGTAGGGATGTCACTAATATTAACTTTATTCTTATCAACAATAATAGAAGTAAATTTTAATTTATATTGGGATGGAAAAATAGCAATGATGGAGAAAGATTTTCTAGAGATAAGCATGCATTGGAAGACAGGAAAGGAGGGAGGAAGATACAAAGGACAGGAAGGAAAGAAGTGATTGGGGGTTAGGAAAAAAGCATGTACTTGTAAGAATATAACTGAAGGTCTGTTGGTTGGTGGATTTTTATTTGTGTGTATATGTGTGTGTGTATAAACCAGAAGAAAGAGGAAAGAGAACAGTATGATGTCCTGATATCCACCCTTCTTTTTAGTATTTCCTCTCCATTGTTTATTTTGAGGTTAAAAAGTGCCTAAGTGGCAGATAATCCACATGATCCCTTAAAGACAAAATATAGTAGCTTATGTTTCTGTACTAATAAGCATTGAAAAGAAGCATAATAAATAAACCTTAGAATATTCAGTCAGAATTTTTGCATAAAACTACAGTGGTTTAGCTGTATTATTGCAAACCATTTTGTTTGTATTTTGGCCCTTCAGAACCTATGCAGATTATGGAGCTGATAATGTACTGCATAAAATTTAGTACAAGAGCTCTAATAGACCAGTATTGGGGAGGGAGACAGAGGAAGGGAGGGAGGAAGGAAGGAAGGAAACCCCAGAGCCTTTAATATGTTCACATGCACTGGCCTTTCTAAGAGTGTGCAGTGCTTCCCACATGAGTCTGAACTTTCCTCAAGGGATACTTCTCTGTGTTAGCATTCTCTAGTAAAAGCTAAGTTAGAGTTGGCAATAAGATAAAGACTCTCACTAACACCCCTATTGTTCAATAGTGTTTTGGATGATCTAGTCAATGCAGTTTAACAAGATAAAGAAATGTGGCATAAATTAGTAAGGAAGAGATGGTATAATCATTCTTGCAAATGATAACAGAAAATCCAAGAGAATCAACCAAAAATCTATCAAAACTAATCAGAGTTCAGAGAGATAGCAAAATACAAAATCAATAATTTTCACTTACACTAATAACAACCAGTTGGAAAATATAGTAGGAAAATATTCCTCTCAGAATAAGAATTTTAAAAAGAGAGAGAGAAATCACCCAAAAGAAAAATGGGCAAAGAATATTTAGAAGCAATTAACAGAAATATGCAAATAGCCAATTAACATATGAACAGATGTTCAAACTCAATAATAATCAAAAAATATAAATTAAAACAAGATATCTTTTTCCCCTTATGAGAATTGAAATGATTAAAAACATGGGTAATACCCTATCTTGACATGAAATGTGGAGGGAAGAACCACTCATATAAGTGATATTACTCAGAGCTCAGACAGGAAACAAAGAGCACACTCAAACTAGGTAATTTGAAGAGCATTTAATAAAAGGACTATTCATAAGGTTGTGGGCAGGGTGGAGGGAAATCACAAGGGATACTGAATCCTTAGGGCTAGAAGCAGAGAGACAGAGCTCAGTAGAAAGGTTCACCTCTAGGAACTGGGGCTTGAGTCAAGGACCAGCCAGCCCTCCGCAACCCCACTGGGAGAGCTAGGAGAAGCAATACCTCAGTTTAATTCTCCTCCTTTCCTCTCATCTCCTGCTGGTGCTGGCCATCAACCCAGTCCTACCATAAAGCAGAAGGCAAGGGACCTGTAATGCCAGGTCAGCCTCCCAGAGCACAGAACAGTGGGGACAAGGAAATAGGGCAGCAGCAGCTATCCAGCATACAAGTGTTGAGAGAAGTATACATTAGTAAAACCTTCATGGTGACAATCTGGCAATATATATCACAAATTTAATTATTCATGCATAACATAATATTCGTTTAGTCATTAAAAAAAAAAAAAAGTCAGTGAGAAATACCAAACCCTTAGCAGTGTTTGTTTCTGAGGAGGGTTGAAAGATCAAGGTTTTAGAGTCAGCCAGACCTGGGTTTGTATCCAGATTCTGGCTGCTCAGTTAATATGCTTTTGACTGCAAAGGACAGGGGGAAAAAAGCAAAATGGCTTAAGCAAAAGGTTTTGGTGGAGGCTCACACCACCAAATGTGGGGAAGCCTAGGGTAGGTGTACCTTCAGATATTTCCGGATTCAGCAGCTCGAACCTCATCAGGTTCTCTCTCTCTTTTCCCTTCTCCCACTGCGCCTTCCCTTCCCACAGTCTATAGCACTGTGGCCATTTGTTGGCTTCATTCTCTCAGGCCTGTTCTTCCAACAAATTCAATCCATGGCCACCAGAGAGACTAAATATATTCGTCAAGCCACATGACCAGAGAGAAGAGATTTTTTTCCTCCCGCTTCAATTAAAAATATTTCAGGAAATACCCCTGATTAGACAAGTCTGGATCACATGGGCAGCTGTGAACTATTAATTTACCTATCAGGAAATAGTGCATGCTGATTAGCCCATACTGGCACACAAGTAGCCAGAGGACACAAGAATTTTGATTGGTCCCCATCACCACCAAGGGAGAAAGCACAATGTCCCAAAAGAGAAAGTCCCTCGTGGAAGAAAAAAAAAGGTTAACAAAACTATGTAGATGGTAACCTTGGGCAAGTTAACAACGCTGAGTCACAGCTTCCTCATGTATAAAATGAGGAAGGTGATAAGTGAGATGATGCATTTAAAGCCCTTCACACAGTACCCGGCACAGGTAAATGTTTAGTAAAAATTAGCTGTTATTCTTACCTATGTGTTCTTTTATTATTTTATTTTTTTAAATAATACTAGTAGTGAAATAGTTCTAAAAGTAAACATGCAGTACTTTTAATCATGAAAATAAAAGATGTTAACATTTTGAGAAAAAAAGAAGTTAACAATATGAATTGAGGAAGAGCCATTAGGTAAATTCATTTTTAATGATTTGATGATTTAAAAACTGCATTACCCTATATTTACCATGTACAAAATACCTACTATTATCAATTATTGTACTATGTGTTTTGCATACTTTATCATATTTAATCCTCATGAAATCTTCATGAAATGGATACCAGTCCCATCTTCATGAAATGGTTACCAGTCCCATTTTTCTGACAAAACTGAAACTCAATCTAAAGTTTCTTTTTAAAAAATTAACTAATTAAAATTTTTTAAAAACCTGAAAGTCAAAGAAGCAAACTAACTTACCTAAGGACTCAAAGCCAGTAATTTATAGAGCTGCTGTGTAAACCCAGGTCTGCAAACTATGGCCAGCAGGCCAAATCCCACTCACCCCGTTTTCCTATGGTTTGTGAGCTAAGGCAGCTTTTCCATTTTTTAATTGTTGGAACAAATTAAAAAAAATACTTTGTGATACATAAAGTTACATGAAATTCAAATTTCAGTGTCCATTAATAAGTTGTACTAGAACACAGTCACGCTCGTGTGTTTACATATTCTCTGGCTGCCTTGGCAGCAGAGTGGCTGAGTGCAGTAGTTGTGAAAGAAATCAAATGGCCCACAAAGCCAAGAATATTTGCCATCTGGCCTTTCACGGAGAAAGTTTGCCTACCCCTGGTCAAAATCCAAAACCCATTATCTTTGCAATACATCTCACTGACTCTCCAGATACAGACTAAAAATTATCTTTTGGATGTTGCCATTAGCAGTTGTCTGGTGGCCTAGCAAGATGATTTTGATGTAAGAAAATTGAAGAGCATGAGCAAGTTCAGTTTGGGAAGGAAGAAAGTGTTGGTAAAAATTGCACTGATGAAGCAAGCCAGACACAAAAGGACAAATACTGTATGATTGTGTTACTATGAACCAAATATATTTTGTAACATATTGTATGATTCAAAAAAAATTTTTATATGTATCCAGTACATTTAATTGAGAAATGTTTTTATTCAACTGTGTTTTCTTTTTCTTTTTTAATTATTCTTTATATTTTCAATTATTAAATGTACAAAATAAAGTTTTAAAAATGTTTTAAAAAAGTCAATATAACAAAAATATTGCACTGAATGATAACATCTGCTGGAGACAGGCTGGAAGGGAAAAGGAAGACACTGAATCTCAAGTAGCACAGGGATTGATCATTCAGTCACATAAAATGTTGCTTGCTCAGGACTCCTGGTGCGTCAGGGAAATCTACTTTTATAATTAAAAGTTTAGAAGTCAACTCAGAGTTAGATACTATATATCTACAGATATATATATATATAATATCTAAATTTATACTATTCAAAAGCAACAAGAACAGAAGGGGTAAGGAGTTATTTACTAAAATTCCTATAATAGAGACTAAAAAGTTCTAAACCGTTTGTAAATATCAGAAGATATTGATTTTCACTGTACATAACGAATATGGACTTCCAGATTCTAGTGAATTCCTTGTTTCATTATGCCAGGACTGTATTTAAACCATGCATGGAAAATGATTATCTACTATTTTCCTTAAAATAGTTTAAGACTGCGAATCTTATGTGTTCATATAATTTTTTTGTCTCAAAACTTTTAGAATGAGAGACAGTCCTGCTGCGACCCTGGCTCTTAGCGGCGCCGGCCGATGACGTCTCATTTAGTTGCACAGCGACTGTCCCGGTGCCACAACTGCGAGAAGGTGCAGAACCGCTGCCGCTGCCAAACAGCCTGAACAGTTCCTGGGTGGAGCTACCGGCAAAGAAGATGGCAACAGGAAAAATAGGGGGCTTGAACGTGTACCTTCCTTGAGTGGGACCGCGACCACTTACTCCAAATAAAAGTTCTGAAGACAGAGTAGTTGGACTAGAGGCAGCAGTAATTTCTCTTTCTCATGAGAAAGGCACACGCCCAGGCCAATGGAGCGGGCAAGTGCGCGTGATCAGTATAAGAACAAAGATTATATAGTTCCCCTGACACAGTGTCCCATTTCCCTCCCTCCCCAACCTCACCCATCTCCCACTGGCTGGGAGTTGTAGGCTTTCAATTTTAGGCACGAAAACTAACCTAATCCTAAAGTGAGAAGTACGAGGGTAAGGTCTCAGTGTTTGAGTTCATCCCCTTTACTAACTTGGGTTTTTGGGGAAGTGACTTGAATAAGAATGTGAGAGGGTAAGATAAGCAGGAACAGGGAAAAGTTCTAAGAGGCCTCCCAGAATGTTGGAGGAGGGGAGGATTAGATAAGCGGGAACAGGGAATTCAATTTGAGAAGGGGCCACTTTTTGTTCTATTTCTCTCATTCCTCATCCTCCATCCACAATGGAGACATGGAGATTCTTTTGGATGTACAGTATGAATCAGGACACAGTAGTTCTTGTGACAGCGCTTCTCCACAAGAAGAGGGACAGATTATGTTTGATGTGGAAATGCACACCAGCAAGGACCATAGCTCTCAGTCAGAAAAAGTTGGAGAAGGAGAGAAAAAAGTTGAGGCTTTGAAGTAAAGTGTAGACTGGGTATCCCACTGGTCCAGTAGACCTGAAAACACTCCACCTGAGGAGTTCCACTTCAGGCATCCTAAACATTCTGCTTCTTTCAGCATGAGAAAAAGTGGAGCCATGAAGAAAGGGGGTATTTTCTCTGCAGAATTTCTTAAGGTGTTCATCCCATCTCTCTTCAGTTCTCATGTTTTGGCTTTGGGGCTCAGCATCTCTGTTGGAAAATGACTGAGCACTCCTTCTGCCAGCACCTGCTGAGGGAAGGAAAAGCCCCTGGAAATCAAGTGACCTGTAAAGTGGTGGTGGTGTCAAATTATTTTATTTGAATTTGAGACCACTGTAAGCAAGACCCCACCTACTGCCCTATTTTTACATATCCAAATTCCAGTAACTCTCAAAAGCTAGTATTTTATTCAAACTCCGTTGAGGCATTTTACTAACCTCATTCCCTTTTTGGCCTGAAAGACACTTTAGAATTTCCTAACAGAGTTTAATGTTGTTTAGAAATTTGCAAGGGCTTCTTTTCCACAAATGCCACCAACAGATTATAATTTTGGCAATAATGCAATTGTCTCTGTTTAGTACCTAGACCTGTATCATTCATGGTACAAATTTTACTCTTGCAGGATAACTACCATCCCTCTCTTAAAGTGAGATAAGTTAGCAAATGATACAAAATCTTTGGTTTTGTTTTTTTGTCAAGACAAAGGCAAGCTTCCTTAAACTTGAGTTTATAGTTATTAAAAAAGGACACACACACACAAAAGACACAAGGAAAAAAAATATCCTGGGCAATAAAATATTATTTTAAACCAGATTTGGAGTCATGTAATCTATAGGAGGCAGGGTGTACAAATGATAGATATGAAATAGAGTAAGAACTATTAAAATCATTAGCAAGTTTTAATACTAGTATTTATAATGCTGTCTCTTCAAAGGTGTAGAGATACTGTCAGAACACACTGGATTCTCTAGGTTCTTTGACTATGTCGCATAAAAGAATTTAAGAACATGCCAGTTTAATTAGGCCAGTAAAAAGAGTTTATTGAGAAATGACAGAAAAGAGAAACGTACACACCCGAGACGTGGATGCAGGTGTCCTCCAGGCATAAAGGCATGCCTGGAGCAGGAGGCGGGCAGGCGGAGCCTTTATTAAAGCCATTCTTCCCTCCTCTCCTTTCTTAATGTTGGGAAGGGGCCCCAGCTGTTTGCTGTTCTGATTGGTTGCTCTCAGGGGACCAGTGAAGAGACCTTTTTGTTTGGAGTTATCTGGGGCTTCCTCTTGAGCCTGGGATCTCCAAATGGGACCTCGTGGCTAGGGTCTTGACGGGTTCTGTCTGGCTTTGTTCTTAGTAGAGGCCTTCCATCAGGGGATTCCCGGGCACAGTCTCATGGCCATGTTCTCTGCCAGGTTCCAGCTGTGACAGGACGTCTTCCCTGTCTTCCCTCTTTCCCTATACCAACCTGCCTCAGAATCTTTATTTCTCGTAAGGAATGTCTTGGGCCTAGAAATATATGAAATTTCTTTTTGAGATTTTTTTGTGTTTGGAATTTTAATGTTTTTTTGTTTGGTTGGTTTTTAGCTGCATATGAATGTCATGACTTTCTTTAAATTTATTTTATTTCTTCATTTCTTTTCTCTAAGAAGAGGCTTTGGAATGAGTTCAAATTTTTGGTGTAAATACAAAAGCATCATTTATACTCTAAAGCCTTTTCAACTCCGCAGATAATTGTTTCAGAGTTATTCCAAGCACTTATCCAACTTTGAAAAACAGACTTGGGTTGTGGGAACAGTTGACAAAGTTCTGAAAAGATGTTGTTTGTTTTCTTCTGATCACTATTTTTTTTTTTTAAGATTTATTTATTTTATTTACTTATCCCCCCCTTGCTGCTTGTGCTGCTGTGTCCATTCGCTGCGTGTCTTCTCTGTGTCTGCTTATCTCCCCCTTGCTGTGAGGTCTTGCCGCATCGAGCTGGCCTGCCCTCACAAGGAGGCCCTGGGAAGGGAACCAGGGGCCTCTCATATGGTAAACGGGTGCTCTATCCATTGCGCCACACCCGCTTCCTGCCGTGAGGTTGCTGCATCAGCCCACCGCACCACTCAGGCCAGCGTGCCCTCACAAGGAGGCCTCGGGACGCGAACCCGGGCCTCCCATATGGTAAACGGGGGCTCTATCCACTGAGCCACACCCACTTCCCTTCTGATCACTATTAATGTTTACTGTACAATCTTCCCAAGGTAATTCCTGTGATTCTGCAGACACTGTTGATTTTCTTATGTAGCCATCTTTTCACTTTTGTTAAGTTCTTAAAGTTCCAAAGCACTCAACATCTTCTTTCTTCATTGACACTTTTTTCTTTTTCTGAAATGTGAAGCGTTGGGACCAAATTGTTAGAAAGCATAAGGATTACCAGTTATTTCAAGTAGATTTTGCTGGATTTAAGAACACAGAGCATGACTCTGAAGGATACTACTGTATGTTTTATATGTAAATAATTACTGTTTATGATATAGACATTACTATTAAATATTTAGAGAACCATTTTTAATTTTAAAACTAGCGGTCTATTCATTAAAGTGCATTAAGTTGGCATGAAAAAAAAACTTTTAGACTTAAGCAATGTTTCTGATATAATCAAACTGTCAACATTAAGAACAGTTTTTAATCAGAGAGATGCAATAGTAAATCCATGGCTTCCTTTTATTGTTCTCTGATTTATCCAGCACTTCTATATATATATATGACTTTTATCTAGGCTCTAAGATCTTTATTTATGAATTTAAGCTAATATGGAATATTTTAAGAATCAGGTTTAGAAATGTTATGAATTCTCTTATGGTCTCTGGCATAAGTACACATCATTCTTATAGAGGTATCACTAGACTCTATTTCTCAAAGCTAAAAATACGAGTTCTCCTAAAACAACTAAGGAGCCCATGTGCCACCAGAGAAAGAACATAGACTAAAGACAGAAATGTGAGTCTTGGCAGCCACTTGCTAGCTCCATGATCTTGAACAAGTTAACCTCTTAGTCTCAGGTTTCTCTACTTTCTGAGCAATTGTACATATTATGTATATTAAAGCCCTTTGTAAACTGCAAAGTATTGTAAGAAATGTGTGTTTTTTATTACTGTCCTCAAAAATTGCCCTTAGTGTCTCAAAGGCAACTGATTTAGAAACACAATACATTTCACAGTTAGAGCCAGGCCTTTTTTTTTTTTTTTTTTCACTTTTTTTATTTTTTAAAAGATACTTAGATTACATAAATGTTACAGAGAACATATAAGGGATTCCCATATGCCCCACTCCCCACACCTCCCACATTTTCCCACATTAGCAACATCTTTCATCAGTGTGGTACATTCATTACAATTGATAAACACATTTTGGAGCATTGCCACTAAGCATGGATTATAGTTTACACTGTAGTATATACTCTCTCCCATTCGACTCTGTAGGTTATGGCTGGATATATAATGGCCTGTATCTGTCATTGTAATATCATTCAGGATGATTCCCAAGTCCCAAAAATGCCTCCCTATTACACCTGTTATTCCCTCTCCCTAACCCCAGAACATCCATGGGTCACTGCCTCCACAACAATGGTATTTCTTCCATTGTTTGAATCACAATAAGTCTATAGTAGAATACTAGTAAGTTTATTTTAGTTCATAGTTCGTTACCCAATCCTGAGGACTCTGGCATGGTGATGCCCACTTCACCATTAATTGAGAGGGGCTTCAAACCCATACTTCCAATGGATGGGACTCTCTTGCTTGCAACAGTTGTAGGCACTCTCGGTTCCTTGGTATGTTGTTTGTCCATCATCTCCTCCCTGTTAGTTGTCCTGGGTGAGTCCATTGAACTGGAAAGTAGGTGTTGCAACTCTGTTGAGATTCAGGGCTCAGCTGGCACATGGACAGCCCAAAGATTTAAGTCTCTTGGATGTACACCTACCAACTCTGGTACTAATTATAGGTTCAAATAGAAGGACAGAAGAGTCATGCATAGTGAAACCACTGCTGAGTCTAACTCAGTCACATTGGGGAGCATAAATACCAGATTAGGCAGGCCATTTTTTAAAGCAAGTTTCTGATGATTTTGAGGGTTAAAGAAATCATGGCTTTACTATTTTGTCATAACCTACAAAATTGTGCAGGATAGACTGTAAACTATAATGCAAACTGTAGTCCACGGTTAGCAGCAATGCTTCAATATGTGTTCATCAATTTTGGCAAATGTACCACACTAAAGAAGGTTGTTGTTAATGTGAGAAAGTATGGAAGGGGGAGGGAATGGGGAATATGGGAATCCCCTATATTTTTTACGTAACATTTATGTAATCTAAAGCTTCTTTAAAAATTAAAATTTAAAATTAAAAAAAAGAGAAATCTTGGCATATATTTCTCATTCACCATTACAAGTAAGAATTAAATAGAAGAAGGTTGATGGGTTGAAGGAAATAAAAGTACATCTTGTTCTAACTAGCTCACATTTTCTTTGTCTCCCTGGGCTTGATAAAACTACAGAGAGGTCTTAATTGGAGATTGCATATTACCTGGCGGATTAACCTTTCTACACTACAGACTTTGGGTTCAAATGCTGATGACAAAACCACCATGTGTCTAAAAACTGATCCTCTCAATTCTTCTGTGTAAGCAGGTTGAAACTGCTATGGCTGTGAATTAACCCCTGAATCCTGTCAACGTAATTGAAGCATAAACTTAAGATAAAGATTTATATAGCAGATAAAGTAGAGAATTCCAAGGCATGCATCTTCCCTCCCTAAGCTCCCTTCCTATCTCTGTTCGACAAAAAACAGATTCCACAGCCTTTGTCTAGATCCCCTGAAAGGAGTAAAGTGTGCACTTTAAAATTAAACATAAACGTTAACGCCTCAGATAATATTGTCAAAGATTCATTTTACAGGTATCTTGTCTTACAGAATTTTCTATTTGTAAGTGTATATTTTTGTGTGTAGTGAGAAAGAAACAGATTCCATTGTTGTCTTTTTTCATTTGGGTAAATGTAGTATTAGGCCAATGATAAGATATCAACTACTTTTATTTAGAAATTATTTTAGTTAAAGACAATGATCTGTTTGGTTTTGTTCAAAATCAGCTCCAGGATGTTCCGTCTTATATTTCCATTAACTGTGAAATTAAATAGGGGAGGCAATTTTTTAAAAAGAAATATTACTTTTAGCCTGAAACTCGAAGTGTTGAGTTTCTGCCTATGGTGGGTTTTTTTCAATTAAATTATAAACCATGGCTAATAGAGATTTATAATGGGAGTGCTGATACAATCTTAACTATAGGGAAACTATCTGACATGCTCTATGCAGTATATGGATGGATTATTTGCATTAAATTATCTTTGAGAAATGCAAACAAAACAAAGAAAATGTAAAACTTGTTGCATTATTAGCATAAAATTAAGTCCTTGAATGCATAACTGTTCCATACCCAAAGAATTAAAGGAATTTATTCTTAGAGTTCAAAGAATTCCTAATTAATATGCAAAATGGACTCATTTTATGAGCAAGTAATTTTTTTTTCCTTCTGAGAAAAGAGACAGTTCTTTGCTGGAGGAAAAAAACTGTAACATTAGAAAACACTAACTAATATTGATATAAAAGCCCCCACATCTAAATAGCCAAAAAGAATAATAACTAGATGCTATTAGAATATTTATATTTCTTTAGTTTATGTGTATAATTAACCAAATAATACCTAGCTTAGGAAGAGTAAATTTACAAAATAAAAGAAAAAAGAAGGCTCAGTCTCTAGAAAGGTTTTCTACTTGTATAATAATTGTAATAATAATCTATTAAAAAGAAAAAAAAAAACAATAGAAAGGGAAATTGTAGCCCTAGAAGTATAAATTTAAATTATGTGATCCAAATCTAATTTTACAAAGCAGTTCCCCCCACCAATTTACATGACCCCAGTCCCAAAATTTATAAAAGAAAAAAAGAAAAGTTTAAATTGCACTATTTTAAAAATATGCCAATAAATGGATGATTCTCCAGGATTCTAATCTTTCCTTATTTTTCTAAATAAATTTCAGAATACTATAAGCCTTGGAAGTGATTTACTGGGTTAGTTTCTTTAATAAATTTCTTTCAGTGTAGACAGTACTAAATAAGTGATTTTTATCTGAATATTTATGCATTTAAAATAATTTATGCTCTTTAGAGTATTTGACAGTACAAATCAAACTATAACCACCACCATATTGTCAAATTTTAGAAAATGTAACAAATTCTTTTTGACCAAGAAATAATATTCCAGCAAAGGCATTATAAGCCCTTAAAATACAGTGCAGCCCTAAATGAGTCTTACCTCAAATATGGAGGCAAGAAGACAGTGGTATGACATAGTGAAAATACTAAAAGAAAAAAACTTCCAGCCACAAATTCTCTACCCAGCAAAACTGGCATTCAAAAATGATGGAGAGTTTAAAATATTCACAGATAAACAGAAATTAAGAGAGTATGTCAATAAGAAACCTACACTTCAAGAAACACTAAAGGAAGTTCTACAAGTTGAAAGGAAAAAACAAGGAAGAGAGAGTTGGAGGAGAGTTTAAAAGCAACTA
>JAQZBX010041636.1:0-22282 GCA_029593785.1 Cabassous unicinctus | reverse complement strand
AAGGGTCTGATGATTCATCAGGCAGAGCTTCACGTGATCCCCATTTCAGCACAGCACCCCCACTGTCAGCTGGGCCTCGTATCCCTGCATCCAAAGCTTATGTGAGCTGACCTCTCTGAGAGTAAAAACGCTAGTCTCCTGCCAGACTTGGGAAGGGGAACTCAGCTGGAACTCCCAGAGTACCCTTGTTTTCACCACATCTGCACCTTGGCCTTCAGAGGTTCCTGGTATCTGATTCCTGAGCTTTTCTTAGGTTACAAAGGACTTAATCAGCCCTTGTCTTGATGACTTCCCACATCCTTTGCAGAGACTTACTGTCTTAGTCTCTTAAGTCTGCTGTAACATAGGCAGACTGGGGGGCTTAAAGCAACAGAAATGTATTGTCTCACCATTCTGGAGGCCAGAACTCTGAAATCAAGGTGTCCACAGAGCCGTGCTCCCTCTGGAGTCTGTAAGGAAGAACCTGTGCCATGCCTCTCTCCTGGCTTCGGCAATGGCTGACGATCCTTGCTGTTCCTTGGCTTGTTGTAGAACTCAGTCCCTGCCTCCCCTGGCACGTGACCACCTTCTCTCTCTGTCTGCCTGTGTCTGGGTCCAAATTTCCTCTGCTTATAAGGACACCAGTCATATGGGATTAAGGACCCACCCTAATCCAGTTTGGCCTCATCTTAACTAATCACATCTTCAAAGGCCCTGCTTCCAAATAAGGTCGTAGCCACAGGACTGGGGGGTTAGGACTGGAACGTGTCTTTTGGAGGGACACAACTCAACCCATGACACTTGGGACTGCTGAGAAAGCAGACACCTGTCATTGCTGCTCCTCCATCTGCTTTTCTGACTCCCAAAATGTTGATGTCTCTTGTCCACTGTGGTCCCCTCTCCTATTCCTTTTGCTCTCGTAGGTTTATACCTTTCTCCCCCTTTACTTTTAAAGGGGTTTGGGAAAGAAGTGGAGATAAATGTATGTTTCCAAACCACCATGTTTAATCAGAATCGCCCTCTTGCTTTTCCTTTGCTTTATACAAGCGTGAGAGCACTTAGCACCTTGCACTATAATTATCAGTTTACTTGTCTGTCTCTCCCAGGAGACTGGAAGGGCGGAAATCAAATCTTACTCATTTTTTAGTTCTCACAGTGCATGGTGTGCAGTAGACACTCACTAAATGCATGCCGAGGAGCTGACTGAGCAAATTGGCCTCATTCTCCCTGTCTCTAAAATGAGGGCTTTGGAGCCGTGATGTCCAGCCTTCTGTGCTCCTGTGGTTGGGGAGAAAGCTCCTCTGGGAGAGTGGGGTGGTCCCTGGGCCATAGTAGCTGTGCCTTTCCTAGGAGAGGGGGCCTCAGGGTGGCATCTCAGGAGCACCCCCCACGCGTGCCTTCCTTCCTCTGTTTCAGGGAGCAGTGTGTGCCCAGCCCTGCTCACCAGGGACATTTGGCCAGAACTGCAGCCAGGGCTGCCCCTGCCACCATGGAGGGCAGTGTGATCACGTGACTGGACAGTGCCACTGCACGGCCGGATACATGGGGGACAGGTAAGGATGGGGTTAACTGTTGTCCTTGCTGTTCATATCGCCCATATTCACCGCAGCCTTGCACGCAATCGCCAAGGTTTACAAAGTTTACCAGCCCACAGCATTCTTTGCCAGCCTCCCTATCTCTTCCTCCGAAAGCATTCGGAATCCTCCTGCCACCGAGATTTATCAGCTCATCCTTCCTCAGCCTCAGCCTGCAGAACACACTGCCTCCCGCAGCCCAGTTCCCCATGCCCTGCGTTGCGCATCTACCGCCCACTCTCTACTCTCTGAATGAATGGAGGGAGGCAATAGCACAATATAATCCAAAGAAGCTGAGAGTGCAAAAATCAGTTCACACATTTTGCACAATTTCTTCCAGCAGTGAATTTTTCTTCCTAATTTGAGTTCTGCCGAAAGGATACTGACACCAGTTTGCATCCTCTGAAGTCCTGTGGTCTGAGAGCAAACTGAATGAGGACACCAGTGTCCTGGAATCACAACAGCCTAGCAGAGTGGGAACCCACAAAACACATCACTGAGACATTACCCTTTGTGCATGTTTGCCACGGTGCTGGGTTAGGTGCTGTGGGAATGGAAAAGAAACACCCATTACGCCTGATGGCAAGTGACATCAGAGCTCGAGGACGATACCTGTGCACACGACCCAGGCCAAGCCTCCTCCCTCTGGCTCTCAACCACATGTGTATCTTTCACAGAGCCAGAGGTGGGGACCACAAAGCTCTCCCACCCCTTGCCTGATTCCATGGGATCCATGACTCATTTCTGGTCCCTGGATTTTGTTACTCTGGCCACACAATGTGAGGTGAGAGGAACATTTTCTGCCCCAGTGACATCAGGAAGCAGGAATTTGGGCTGAGTCAATGAGCGAGCACTTCCAGCTCTAACCTGCATAATCAGCTCTCGCTGGAATCAGTCCCAAATCCCTAGTGATGTCCAGAAAAAAGATTTTCATTTTTAGCCTTAGGCTCCCTTACCTGCAGCCCAAGGTCTCTTAAACCAGATCTGATGTCTTTGCAAACCAGTGTTCATCACGTGAGCCTCCCAGGCCTGAAACACGGGTGTGACACCTGGCGATCCATGCCTCCCTAACCCAGATCCCATAACAGGACGCCTTGTCTCAGTCCACTTTCATATGAGAGGAAACAGCCCGTTTGATGTGAGCAGATGAGCAAGGCCAGGCTTCCAGGCAGCTAGACTCAATCCCAGCAGATCCTACCTCATTGGCTCTCTTGAGTTTCACTTCGAAGAGGTCCCAAATGGAGAAACAATCCAAAATCCCTCTCCATGTTGGAGCCCTGCCCATGATCCTGGGGCAGAAGAGAAACCCCCAAAGCCCGGGGCCCTCTGGCAAGCTTCACCGATCAAGCACAGGAGAGTATAATAGGAAGGTCGGATAGCATTTGGGTTTTGCACCTAAACAGGCGGCCTGGTGTTTAATATTTTGTAAAATTGCCTCCATTAATTTTGTAGGTGACAGCTGCATTAACCCACCCCAAATCATCGCCGAGCATATTAAAGTTGAGCGGGTGTAATAACGCAGGCTTCCCCAGATAGGCAGAACCCAGTGTAAATTAAACACGAAACGTAACGAGGGCTTTGCAGCTCATTTTGTAATTTAATTGAGCAATGTATCTGGTTGTTAATGGCAGTATCGGACACATTAGATTGATATGTTGCAAAGGAAGGATGTTTAAGTAGAAAACTAATTCCTGCTGTGATTCCACAGGCCCCGTTATTAGCATGCTTTGTGTAAAATTCATTAGCAGTCATTGCTTGATCTCTAAATAAATAAGTTGTTTAAATTGTGGGTAGGAAAAAAAAGAGACTGATTATGTAAATAGTTCAGGTTGTCAATATTTCATTCGCAGATTCTTTTTCACCCCATAAGTATGTGGGGGTGGGAAAGTGCCCTTCGGAAGGAGGTTGGTGTCCAGGGCTCTGCCCGGTCCTGCTAGGCTGGAGGCAGCAGGAACATCTGAGGGGAAGAGAGAAAGCATGGGGGGGCGGGGTGGTCTCTGGGCAGCCCCTTCTTGGTTTGGGTTTTTTCCTCTGAAATCTGAGACCAGCCAAGTTCAGGACTTCTGGGGATATTTATTCTGAGGTTGAACAGGGGCTGGCCATTCAGGTAATGATTATCCAAGTCTTCAACTGCTCTTCCTCGTCCCTTCCTGCCTCGGTTTCCCTTCTTAGCTCCTCCATCTTCTCCTCCTTCTTATCTTTCACCTTCTGTTCCTTCTCCAGACATCCCCTTCTTTGTTTCCTCTTCCTCCCTTGCTCCTCTGACTCCTTTCCTTTTACGAGGCCTCAGACTGGCTGAAATGCAGCAAGATTTGCAATGAGATGCTCTGGGGTTGTCTCGGCCACTTGCAGGCCGTGTGAGCTTGGAACAGTCACGTCATCTCTGTGCGTTTCGGCTTCCTCCACTCCACAGTAAGAGTCGTGAGAGTATCTGCTGCTTCAGGGCTGGAGCTGGGCTTCGGGGCTGGAGGCCCCAATATCGTACCTACAGTGCTGGGGTCTGTTGCTGCCTTCAGCCTGCTGGGCCTCCATTCTGCCATTTTCCTCCATTGGCCACAGTGGCCCTGAGGGGGAAGCTGGCTGCACTTTCCACAAGGGAAAGCCCTGAAGTTCAGCCCTCAGTCATCCCCTCCCTTTCCTGTCTTGTGGGCACAGGCCACAAAGACAGGGAAGAGGCGACAGGGACACCCCCCCCCCCAATCTGGAGTTGCCAAGGCTAGCTCCCCAAAACACTGCCCACACACACACACTTCACTGGCTGGCCCTACTACATCTCCTGGGGGGGAGGGGGCTGGACACTTACCCTCATGACAGGCAGCCAACGTCACCCAGACTTGGGGTCTCCCTGCCTGGTCTGGGAGAAGAGCATTTGGTTCCAGTTCATGAACCTCCAAGATTTAAGAAAGTAACTAGGGCTGTACTTTTTAAAAACATTTATGTATTGCTCTTTTCCCTGATTATTATAGAAGACTTTAGAAAACTTAGAATTTGGAAAATATACAAAAAAACACATATAATCCCTCAAGTCAAAGATTCCCACTGTTAACATTTTGGAATTTTTCCTTCTGAGCTTTTCTCATGCCAGAATCTGAGGTCAGAAGGTCAGATGGGCTCTGTTATAAGAACTCTAAAGAATATTATTAACAAAAATAATAACTAACATTTTTCATTGAGCCCTTACCATGTGCCAGGCTCCTTTATAAACATTTACATTCATTATCTCATTTCATCCTCAAACAACCTGATATGGTTTAGTTGTTATCATCCCATTTTACCGAGGAGGAAGCAGATGATGGAGAGCTGTCAGCTCAGTTCTCGATTATCTGCACCTTGAAGCAGTGCTGGGACACAGATAATCTAAAACTGCAGGATCTGGGGGCCATTTCTATTTGCCTTTGGGATGCAGGAGTCGCCCACCTCTGCCCCTAGATTTATCCCCCAACTTGTCAGGATGCAGTTGCTGTGACAATGAATTTGTATCCCCTGGGAAATAGCCCTGGGCTGGAGGGGGAAGGTGGTGGTGATAGGGGTCCATTCAGGGGCCAGGCGGTCAGCAGCAGGGATCACAGCCAGCCACAGAGGATCCATAACCCATAGTCCCTAAACCGAGGGCATAATTATCATTATGCCTGGAGCTCCAGGCACCAGTCCTAAGTGGAGGCAGGACCCAAAGTAGGCCCAGTCCTCGTCCCTAATCGGGTGACAGGGGAGACTCAGTGCCTCCCTTGAGGGGACCCCCGATCCAAGCCCCTAACATGGGGGATTCCCCAACCTGATGAAGGAGGATGCCTCCTCTAGTCAGGGGGAAGTTCCCAGAGACTCAGAAAATAGAGGCAATGAGTAGAAACAAAAGGACCACATTTCATACTATCTAAGAGGTCACCGATTGGAGGATGCACCATTATTCTATATCCTCCTAAGAAAGAAAAACACTAGCAATTAAACTATGGCATGCCATTAACTGTACAACTTGCCTGATTTCAGAGGTAAGTTCTAAATATATATTACATTATATTCTAAATATGAGGTTTGGAATTAATAAAATATGATAGTACAAACTCAGTGCTAGGGGACTGAGGAGACCTGGCATAACAGAGGAAACTGGCTGGGATGAACTAAATCATGGGATACTTCCTGGAGAAGGAGAGAAGAGGGAAGGAGGCTGTGAGGGAGTGTGAGGCATACCAAGCCTAGGCCTGGAGGCAAGGTGGGGGTCATGCTGGATGGATCTGGAAGGGCAAGTGAGGGGAGACTGGCCCACAGTCTCAGCTCCTTTCTGCCTTCCCCACAGGTGTCAAGAGGAATGCCCCTTTGGGACCTTCGGCTTTCAGTGCTCACAGCGCTGTGACTGCCACAATGGGGGCCAGTGTTCACCCACCACAGGTGCCTGCGAGTGTGAGCCTGGCTACAAGGGCCCGAGCTGCCAAGAGCGGCTGTGCCCTGAGGGCCTGCACGGCCTGGGCTGCACCTTGCCCTGCCCCTGTGATGCCAACAACACCATCAGGTACGAGCTGGGGACGAGGGCGGGGTGGTCATAGGTGGAGAGGGGACTTCTTAGGCCGTGACTCCCCCTCCCACCTCCAGCCTGGCCTTGCAGAATGACCAACCAGGCAGGGCAGAGAAGGAGCTGGCACCTCAGCAATCAGCTCCGCAAACCACACTGATGAGCAGGAGGGGAAGCTGAGGCCACTCAGCCAGATTCAGAACTGGAACCCAGGTCTCCTGCCGCCATCCCCTGCATCAGGCTGCCTGCATTTAAAAACGAGCCAACCTGAGACTTTACCCACACATAGGAGCAAGGAGGGAGCCTGGTGACCCTTGGGAGCAGGACGGGTTGGGGCCTCACAGTGCTGGGGTGCTGGGATGGCAGGGCTTGGGGTGCCACTGACACTGGAAACATTGTCCTAGAGAACATTGGTCACACACACATACACCACATCTAACAAAGTCCCTCCCCCAATCCCAAGGTGTCCAGAGAAGGGACCACCAGGGCAGGACCACCCTGCTTCCAAAGGAGCCTAAATAGGGAAAGTGAGAAGCCAGAGTTGCCCGGGGCTGCCTCTCCCAGCTCCCTCCCCTTCCTGCCTCATGCACCCGCTTGGCACTGCTTGGCACTGCCCTGTGGTAATAAACGAGGCCCTCAGCACACACACACACACACACACACCGCCCCAAACGCCTCCTTTATCATGGCTGCCTTCTATCTGGTGGTGGAGTGTGGGGAGAGCCTCCTGTCTGCCCCCGCTCCCGGCCTGCCTGTGGGACAGCTCAGAAGAACTGGCTGCTCAGAGCAGTGGGTGCCACCTCTGTTCGCAGACCACACAGAGAACACATCTGCCCTGCACCCCTGTCACTGGGGAAGCCGGGCCTTATCCTCCGCCCCTCTTCATTTCCAGCTTTTCATTATCCACAAATCACCCAGGGGCCTCTGGTCACTGCATGCAGAGGCATCTCAGCAAGTGTTTGTGGCCTTGAGGGAAACAGCCCTTCGTCCCTGCTACTGAGGGGCTGGGGTGGTGCTGCAGGGGCAGAGGGCAGGGAAGGATCTGGCTGAAAGGAGGCCCTGGAGCCACAGGGCTGGCCTGTGTATGACCTCAGCTCTCATTGCTGGCACCTGCAGGGCTGGGTCTTGAGGAGGAAAGAGAGGCAACTTTAGCACAATAGCCCTCAGGAATTCAGGGACAGGGGTGCTCATACACTCTGAGCACCTTCTACCATATTTCTTCAAATACTAGACACCACCAGCAGTGAGGCACTGCTTTATTTTATATACTACTGAAAAAGGAAAACAGTGTCAATGGAACCGTGGTGTATCATTGATTGTATAGCACATCTGATATCAGATATGAAAATGGGATATGTTTGTGCATCTTAGATAAATATGATAAGGAACTGGCCCTGCTAGGTCTCATCATGTGCCCAGAGAAACAGGACTATGTGCAGAAAACACTGCAGAGAATGCTACAGCTTGTCAGGGAAGGCTTCCTGGAGGAGGTGGCATCTGGGCTGAGCCTGGCGGCCAGGGTGAGAGCTTGAAGACTCTTAACTCTGGGATTCCCACTCGGGGGAATAGGAGAGTAGGCAGCTGCCTCAGACTGTTTCAGGATGGGGGCAGCACCAGAATTCTGCCCATCCCCCACCCCATTGGGAAGCTAAGGGAGGACCTTCTCAGGGACATGAAACAAGGCTGCTGCAGGGGTCCAATCCGGGGAAAGTCCCTGCCACAGAGATCTAACCAACCCCCAAATTAAAGAGCTATTGTTTTCCCTCCTGTTCCTGAGCAGCCGCGCCCTGCATAATTTATCCTTCCTCTGAAGGAATCCTCAATGCATTATTAATCTGAAAGGACTCCCTCTTCCCCTTTGCTAATCTCAGCCCATCCAATATTGATGATTATTTACTTTCCTATCTTTAACGCATGTCAGGTTCCAGGGCCTGGGAAGCAGTGGCTGCTTTTAGGAGCGGCTCCGAGTGTGCCCGCGGCCCCCCCCCAGCTGGGCTCCGCAGGGCTGGCTTCACCGCCTCCGCGCAGGGAGTCCTCAGAACCCTGGGCTCCGGGAGGGCGCGAACTGCCTGGCTGCCCCATCTCTGTAGCCCCAGCATCACACGGCGCCTGGCACAGGCCTTTGGTAAAAAGAATACTGAATTCATCTTAAACAGCCCGTTTAAGGTGGTTCTGCCCCTGAGCTGAGGTCTACCCGTTTCTTTTTTTTTTTTTCTTTTTAATATGTCACCCATTCATTTGGCACCCTGCCCCTGTGATTAAGCCCCAGTACTTAACAACGTTTTTTGTTCAGCCTAACTCAGGGTTTTTCAAACCAGGAGCTAGCACCCCTGGTTTCTACCCACTAGATGCCAGCAACTTGCCCTCCCCCATTGGACAATGAGAAATGTCTCCAGGCATTGCCAAATGTTCCCTGGGGGCACGATTGCCCAGGTTGAGAACCACCAGCCTAACAGGCCTGGGCCTCTGCTTTGTCCTCCTGGACAGAGAGCACTTGCTCTACACAGGTCTGCCTATCTCTTCCCACAAGCCTTCATCCCACTCTAGAGCTTTGTCTTGGGATCTAAGAAAAGCAGAAGGGCGACCCTATGCCTCCTAATCTCACAACAATTAAGCTGCCGTTTCTAGGGGCAGGGGCCTGTGGGTCCTGCCTTCAGAACTTCCTCTGTCTGAGCAAATGTCCTGATGCATGCTTTCCTCCTTTCTATGCCTCAGTTTCCCAATCTGTCCGTCACCTTTCATGAGCCCAGTGGGGGAAAAAGTTCTTCTTGTGGTCTTCAAAAGTGCAGCTTCCACTCAACATCCCCCACCCTGCCAAGAGGTGGAGCATAGGATCCCCAGGAAGCTTCCCCTCACGTCCCCCCGGCTTGTACAGAGCTCATGACAAAGCACCCACTAAGATAGCATGTGAGGCCTTGAGCAGCTTTACTGGGGGGGCAGGGGACTCCCAACCCCAGCCCAAGAAAATCTGGCCCGTCTAACCTCAGCCTCTCTCTGCCTCCTGCCCCACTGCCGAGCCTTCGTCACAGGAGTGAATCCATGAGCCCGGGGAAGGAAGCTTCTCCAACACTTCAGTCCCTTTATAAACTCTTTGTAGTGCACACAAAGGAACCATCCTCCTTCACAAAGAAGCAACCTTGAGAAAGAGAGTACCCGTGCACCGGGCCTCTGAAATGTCCCCTCCACAATTGAATTGTCATAGATGAATTCCAGCAGCCATGATCGGGTATTACCTTTGAAAGATGTGATTTAGCCAACAGATGCAGCCTTGATAGAAAGCTCACAGCGGCCGAAAGAAAGGCAGAAAAATCCACCCTGAAAAGATTCCTGTAATGTTCAGCTTTCAGCTCCTATTAGCTTGTGATTAATCTGCGTCCAGGGAAAATGGGAGAAAGGAAAAAGGATTAAAAAAAGAACAGAACAAGCCTAAACCCCAGTGATTGTGAGTTTTGCCGGAGCCTCGTCAGCAGTCACTGGCAGGCCCTGTGCCCTAAAGGACCGGCTCCTGCCAGAGGAGGGCCACTGGGAAGCCTGTAAACCCCTCTGTTGGGGCACTCAGGCACCCTGGAAGGTGGTGGCAGTCCACAGTCACAGTCTTTCAGTCATTCCCTCTTTCCAGTGGGAGTTTGGGAATTTTTATAGTAAAAGACAAATAAATTAAGAAAACAGATATCCCATTTTAAAAAGAATTTAGGGGCATGAGAAGGAGAAAGAGATACATGATTTTAGATTTGGTTTGGAGCTGTCTGGTTTCCCAAAGCAAAAAGTAAAATAACTGCTTAGATGCACCCAAAAGCTGCCAGTGATGCCAGCAGAGATCAAAAGCAGAAAACGTGGTGGATTCTTAGGAGCCTTTTGTGAGACCTAAATTAAGAGACCAAGAAGCAAACACAGTGTCAGTTGTGTGTCTAGTATGTTTGTCATAGGGTGGTGGTCTCACCAAAGCATGAGCCTATAGTGGGTGAACTTTGGCATGGCCATTCATGGGGCCGGGACAGAAGAAGCATCGACTCATGGGCAGGGCAGAAGTGGGCAGTGCTGGAGAACTTTTAGAATCTCCATGGCTGAGCAAAGCTGGTCCCTGGAGCCAGAGCCCATGCATGCCAGTCACCACAACTGCATCTGAGCTTGTCCCTAAAGCCCTAAACCCAAACTCCAGAGGAGGCCCCTGGAAAGTTGGGACCTAGGAAGGCTGTGCCTAAGGGCTTTGCTCAGGACACTAGGGCGGAGAGTAATACCCCCAAACCATCAGGGCCCCCAAGTGGGCTGCTGTCTCCCCTTACAATGCTGGGGGTGCAGGAAGAAGTTTTTCTGAGACCATCAGAGTCTGAATCATTTGTTCTATCAGATTTTCTTTCTGAGTCTTCAAACACTCATAACTTACCCACACTCCTCTTTTTTAAAATATATTTACTATTTTTATTGCTTTATAGATTTAATATATGCTCAGTTTTAGAAAGTTAGAGAATACACAGTTATGTAAAGGGAAAAAACTCAGAATCACTTGTAATTTCTCAACACAGATAAACACAAAAGCCTTTTTATTGTAATTTGTTCATTCTTCACCCATGTCTGTATTTATATATCTATATCGCTCTTTTCCTATTTTGGATCATGGTTTTCTATACAATTGGCTAGTTCCTCTTAAACTTATATCATGTTATTATATATTTTGGAAAATATTTGAATACCTCTCTAACATTCTTCCATATGGAATTGGAATATATTGCTGTAATTCAATTAACCAGTACCCTGTCGATAGAGGCAGCATGAGACAGCAGACAGTACACCGTCGGACATCCCAGCTCCACCACTGACTTAGCCATGTGACCTTGGGCAAGTCACATAATGTCCAACATTATGTGTTTTACACATAATGTAAAACAGAGGCTATAATGCCTAACTCACAGGCATATTGGAAGAATAGAAATATATGTGTAAAGTGCCTGGTGCTCTAAAAGCCTGATCGTATACCATTTCTTATTATTTAAATTGCCTCCATTTTCCACTGTTATAAATAATGCTTCAGGGAGCACTTCTGTGCATAAATCTTTCTCCACAACTATTTCTTTCGGATAGATTCTTAGAAATGGAATTACAAGACCAAAGGGTCTGAGTATTTTTAGGACTCGTGATACATAACCCCTAGTCGTTTCCTAAAAACCATTACGAGCATTGAGTATTGTCCCATTTTTAAATCTTTACTGTTTTGAGAGAGAAAAAGAGGCATCCAATTGTTTTGATTTGATGATTAATGAGGCTAAACATTTTCCAAGATGATTATTAGCTATTTGCACTTCCTATTCAGGAATTGTCTGCTCCTGTCCACCCCCTCATTTTTTGTGAGAAAACCAGGGCACCCAGAGAGAAGCAAATTGGCTGGGCTTCACACGATTAGTTTGTTCATTATTTTATTCACCAACTACATCTTGAACCCCTCCGGTGTGTGAGAAACTCTTCTGGGCCCCAGGGCACAATACAGAGGTGAACAAAGCAGGCAAAGGGCCTTCCTGCATGGAGCTGCAACCTAGTTGGGGAGGCAAATGATAAATAAGCCAATTGACATATTAAATAATATGCAGTGAAATTTCTATTCATTCCCAAATATTTAATTGGGTACTGAATAGAGCCAGGCTTTGGGGGCTCTAGCAATGACCCAGAGAGACAAAGCCCTTGTCTTCATAGAACTTAGCAGAACCAAGACTTGTACCCAGGCTCCTCCTGCCAGCCCAGTGCATGCTTCTCTTACTGTATCACCTAAGCTGGACTCCAGAGCAGGGAGGCAGATGACACAGGGAATCTAAGAGCCTTGCCTCTAATATCTAGCACTTTCCCTGGTGTGTTAGCCTGGATGCTTCCAGAAGCAGAAGCCAAGAGCAAGAGATTTCCTAGGGGAGAAATCTGTATGGAGAAATGGAGAGGGAGCCAGCAGGCTGGGCAGGCCATCCAACCCCAATGCAGATCTGACCCACGTGAAGGAGAGAAAGAAGGAAGGAAGGGTCTTGGCTGCAGTACAGTTCTAAGAAAGTCCAGCAAGACAGAGATTCTTCAAGTTGCCCAACAGAGGAGTCCTGCGTCTCCCAAGGATGTGCCATATTAGTGTCCCTGCTGTGCTCATTCACTGCCTGGAGCAACCCATAGAAAGTGTGGCCTCTGTGCAAATGTAGCAATGGATTTCAGCACATAGCAGCTGGGACCATGAGTCAATTATGCTCCCGCAGGAGATCCAAGAGGCACGTTTTCATGGTCACCACACACTGCATCACCTCTGATCATGATGGACATTGGTTGTTTGATCAGATCTCTGCCAGCCAGAAGTTGCCTCCAGAAATACACTCTCTAGAGGTCATGCCAGGCAGCCTCTTCCTCCAGCCAAATGGTCATCTCTGGCCCAGACAGATATGAGATAGAGAAGAGCTTGCGCCTTAAAGAGTTCTGTGTGCCAGAGCAGGGAAGTCCCGTTTTAACTCAGCAAACACAAGCTCTGGACCAGTCATATTCCCTAAGGCAAGGCACTGAAGAGCCTGCCCTCTGCTTTGGTCCCTGTGTGTTGTTTAGGTGTCAGGAGACCTGTGTTCTAATCCTGATTTTGCCACTTCCTTGGTGTATGACTTTGGGCAAGTTACATAACCACTGTGAGCCTCAGTTTCTTGGGGCTACTAGTACCATCTGCTGTTGGCATCCTCTGATGATGAGCCATTTAACCTCAGAGGTCCTTTGATCCTGCTGCCCTGGGCAGACCAGACTTGGAGTGGGCAGAGGATGGGACATGGCTGTTTCTCCGACCGGACTTTCCCCTCACCCTTCTCTCTCCTGCTCAGCTGCCACCCAGTAACTGGAGCCTGCACCTGCCAGCCGGGCTGGGCTGGCCACCACTGCAACGAGTCCTGCCCTGCCGGCTACTATGGCGATGGCTGCCAGCTGCCTTGCACCTGTCAGAACGATGCCGACTGCCACAGCATCACTGGGGGCTGTACTTGTGCGCCAGGCTTCATGGTAAGACAGGAGGGGCCTCCCCCGGCCCCCACCCCTCCCCATCACCTCTAGGTGGAATCAGGGAATGTGACCCTGCCCCCACGGGTGAAGAGAGGGAGTGTGTCTTTGTGTCCCCCTCAGAGAGTCTCTGACTGGAGAGCCCCAAGGCTCTTTTCAAAGGGCCGATTCCACTGGGATTTGTAATTGTAAAAGCAAAAGAAGGAGGGGCACATCCAGCATCCCCCCAGTATGAAACACCAGTTATCTTCCTTTGTGTCGTCTTCTCCTTGTCCATATCCTTAGGCACGTGATATTTTTACATCCTAATAACCATAGTGCACATATACAGGTTTGCATTCTGCTTTCTTTCACCCACATTTCTATGGTGCTGCTTGGGCTTCTTAATTATCATTTTAAATGTACTGCAGGAGCTGATGTACTCCAGTTTATTCAGCCATTCCCCTTACTGCTGAATATTAAGTTGTTTCCAATGAGCATCTTCATACAAACAGCTTTACGCACGCACACCATTGTATTATTTCCTTAGGGTGAATTCCCAGGGTCAGTGGGCATAATATATTTATGGCTCCTGATGGATGTTGCCATACTTTCCTCAAGGGTTTTATAAATCTACACCACCAGCAGCCATGTTTGAATGTACCTATTTCAGAACATCTTTGCTAACGTATTTTTTTTTAATTTTTGCTAATTATGTAGGTAGAAAATGGCTCCTCAATGTTGTTCTAATTTGCATTTCTCTGATTACTAGGGAGAGTGAACATTTTCCCCATTTGTTTGTTTACTATTGGTATTTCCTCATGAATTATGCTGGTCTTTATGAGGTTTGATTCTGGGGAATTTGACATTGGAAGTGAAATCCTCTTCAAAGGCCAGGCGTGGTGGTGGGTCAAAGGACCCAGTCACTGAGGGGTCTGCCGTGGCCACATTTTTTTATTGTGCGGGAGAAAGTAGTTTGTGCTGTAGAAGGAGCATGGCCTTTAGAACCACAGACCTCAGGCACCTCCTGGCTGTGCTACCCACCAGCTGTGTCACCTTGGACAAGGGACCTACCTTCTCTTTGTTCAGTTTCCTTACCTGGGAAGTGGACCATCTACCTGCCTTGCAAGGTTTCCATAAAGTATAGTGATAGGATATTATAAAGTACCTTATGGCAGTGCTTCTCAGGCTTTAATGAAACTTATGAATCAACTGGAGTTCTAGTTAAAGTATAGACTGATCAGGAGGTCTAGGGTCGGGCCAGAGGGTCTACATGTCCAACAAGCGCTCAGGTGATGTGATGCTACTGGTCGCTGGTCCGCACTTTGAGTAGGAAGGTGATGCAGTAGGTAGGAAGGTGATGCACAGCCGTGGTTCTCAGCTTTGCACACTGGAATCACCTGGGGGTCTTTACAAATGCTGATGCCTGGGCCCCCTCTCAGGAATTCTGATGTATTTGGCCTGAGGTGTGGTCTGGTTGAGGCCAGCATGCGGCCAAGGTGGAGAACCACTGACTTACAAGGAAGGCCTTGTCATGACCCTGGGAGTGAGGACTTGCCTGGTGGCAATGTCTCCTGTAGAGCACGTGGCCCTTGGTCTGCAGAGTAGGGCTCAGAACAAAACGCTTTTCGACTCCTTCATTCTCCTCCCCAAAGCAAAGAAAACGGGGGAGGGGAATCCACTCCAGTGACATCTTTGAAAGAGAAAGAAGTCTGTTCCTCCTACAGGGTTCCTTTCTAACTTACCTGTGTTGGTGTGAGTTTTGTCCATCACTTCCATGGAAAAAACGGAAGTGCCCTAGGTTTGGGGTTTGAGTAGTAGGGAAGAGTTGTTTGGGGATTAAAAATCTCACGTAGCGAAGCACTCAGGTGACTGCAGCTGAGGTGACCTGAGAGTGGGGCCTGAGTTGGGTGGGGGTGGGTCCTGCCTGCCAATCCCGGCTTGGCCACTCAGGTAGAGTTACAGCTCAGGGCAATGGCTTCCTCTCTCAGGTCCCAGCTCCACCATCTGTAAGTCGTGTGTGCACAACTCCTCCATCCCTGTCTTCATCGTGTGTGTGCAGGGGCAGATGCACCCACTGATTTCTCAGATGGTGTGCTATGCTCACCAAACCGGAAAACACACCCTTTTGGGAAATGAGGGGAAGTGGGAGCAAAGAGATGTCATCAAGGGTAGGGTGTGATCTTTTACATTTATCTAAGGGCCTGGGTCCTTTTTATCACCTGCTGAGAGTCTCACTCCCACCCCACCCCCCTTCTCCTTTTTCACGCCCAGCTGTCTGCCTAGTTGCTAGGTCCTTGGAAGAAGATGTCAGGGCCCAGAGAAGGCCTCGGGAGGCTAGTGTCCTTGCACCCACCATCCCCAGGCCACTGCCTCTTTTCCTCCCAGCTGGGATGCAAATGACTTTCCATCATTGAACTTTTGTAGGACTTGGCCCTAATCGGAATCATCCTGCTCCAGCGTCCCCTGCTGGGGGCTCAGGGCCAAGATAGATTGTGGGCCAAACTGCCGTGGTGAGAACCTGCAAATTCCCATCCATCTCCTCCTGCCCAGCATCGTTATACATGGAAAGGCTCTTCTGGGGCCCTGTTGGGTGTTGGGCAGGAGCCCTTCAAGGTGATTACGGAACAGTGAATTGTTGTCATGCAACTTGACTCGTTCCTGCGTGCACCAGGCTCCAGGAGGCAAGCCATGGCTCTTGCCCTCACCCCAGCTTCTGAATCAGTGTGGTTTACTACAATTTGCCAGCTCTGGCCAGAGCGGGTGATCAGGGCAATCCACAGAGCAGACTCACTGAGACCCTCCCAAAATGTTCCTGAGTCAGTGGTAATTAACAATGCCTTTATTTGTTGCTTGGTTTGTGAATTTATGTAGCTGTCTTTTTCCTTGAAGGATTTTAGGATGGACAATTAAGGACAAATTAAAAGGGCCCAGAGTGTCTGGAGACCTTGATACTAGACTTAGCAACCTTGGGCATGTTGTGTCACCTTGCTGGGCCTCAGTTTCCTCATCTGTAAAATGGGAGCGTTACTGCTCCCACCTCAGCCCTGCCTGCTATTGGCTGTAAGCAGCCAACATAGTAATGGGTACGATGCCACAGTCAGCGGTCCCTCCCACCAGAGCTTTTCCCTCTTTTGGGGTAGCTTTATGAAAGAAGAGTCTCTGAGGTCTGAGAATAGTGTCAGACTCAACAGAAACGTGAAGAGCCTTGGTGAAGTGCAGAGCCACCTCTGGAGCTCAGTGGCATGCCTGCTCCAGCCGGGTGGTCCCATCACCCTTGCCTCGCCCCTGAGAGCACGCAGCTACAGGCAGAAGCAAGCCCAGCTGGACCTGGGCTGTGTGTGCTCCTCCCTTCCCAGGACACTGGGTATTTACTCTGTTAAGGACCTGGGGTGCAGGTGGGAGTGTGGAAAGACTAATGGTCCCGCCATCAAGGAGCTTGTGCTCTAACAGTAATACTATTCACACTAGCAGCTAACATTTATTGAGTCCCTGCTGAACGCATTATCTCACTGATTCCTCGCAAGAGCCCTATGGAGGTGCGGTCTCATTATCCTTGATTTGCAAATGAAGAACTCAAGTTCACCAAGTTCAAACCAAGTTCAAGCCAAAAGTGCCTTGCTCAGGTGAAGCACCAGGTGGAGCCACTGGAACCATTTGCTAGTTAAGTTTAACAATGGAATCATTTGTTAGTTGAGTTTTAGTTGAAGGGTCACCATGGTTTTGGAACCACTCAAATCTGAATTCAAATCCTGGCAATTCACTTATCTATCTAAGCCTGAATTTCCTCGTCTGTTAAAAGGAGACTTTGCTCTGAGAGTGAGAAACTTCATATGGAAAGTTCTTCACTCAGTGCCTGAAACATGGTAGACATTCAGAAGCTGGTCACAATTACTGCTAAACTGTGAGATAGCGGAGGAACATTGCTTCCCCCATGCCCAGCACCCCCCTCCAAGTGAATGTCAGTATGATCTACACCCCGGGGTCCTAGTTGGAGCTGAGCCATGAGCATGTGCTGCTGCTGTTCCAGGCAGGTCCATTCAGGCATCTCTGGTTCACCTTGTAGAGTCTCAGGAGGCACTATGGGTGGACACGCCTGACCATGTTTGGGGCGATGGAGGTAGGGATGGAGGTGACCAGAGCATCTTGGCATTTCACACATTGACTTGGCAGCAGCGGTGAAATCTCTTGGGGACAATTGATGAATTGCACTGGGGATACCTGGTGGAGGAAAAGAGCCCTGGGCTGAAAGGCAAGAAACCAAAGTTCTAGTCCTGGTTCTGCTCTTTCAGCCTCTATTTCTCTGTAAAATGGGAATGGAAGTCTCTGTCCGCCAGAACCAACGGAGTGGAAGCCAGTCATTGAAATGGGAGTGCTGAAGTTGAGAGCAGTGTTGTTACTGCTCCCAGCCTTCTCTGTGGCCCGTCAGAACCCCTGGGGCAGTGTGAGGGGTCACTCTGGCTGCCCACACAGAGGGACTCGGGCCAGCAGAGCCCCGAGGTCCCTGCAGCCCTGTCCTGGGAGTGTCTGTGTGATGGATGATACAGGAATGAGGGACTTTCTTCCAACCACCCCACCCCCACCCCTGTGCTTTGGGAGTAACTTCATTGTGGATGAGGGAACTAAGTAGATCTGAGCAGACCAGCAGGGTGCCATCCACTTGGACACTGGGGTCACATCACCCTTCTCTATAGCTTCTCATTGCCCACCAAATAAAGTTCCAGCTCCAGCCCCTTGTAGTCTGCCCTCAGAACTAGAGTTAGTCCACTCTGACTTCATCTCCTGCCAAGCCCTGCCACAAACCTGTGCTGTGGCCACACACAACTCACAAATATAGTGTCCACTTTGGGGCTTCTGATTGTGCCTTTTCTCAAGCTATTCCCTCTTTCTAAAATGCCCTCCCCACTGTCTTTACCTCAGTCTATGAAAATCCTTCTCAGACTTTCAGGCTAAGATCAAAGGCTGCCTCTTCCATGAAGCCATCCTTGAATGCCCCTCTCTTCAGAATTAATCATCCCATCTCCTCTGTTCCCACACCACATGGCTCATACTCAGAGTCTGATTCCTGAGGGCTGGGGCATGTCTCCCTCCAGCCCCTGCACTGCCTGCCCACCCCCACCCCCAAATTCCTACCACATGAATGTCTTACGCAATAAACTCTCTTTGTGATAAATGAAATCCCTGGAAGGAGCAATGACCTTAAAGCAGAGGTTCCCAGAACTGACCTTCATAGAAAGGAAATTCCCGGCATTTCTCAAGGAACCTTGCCAGCAGGGCTGGCACTTGAACCCCCCCATTGGCTTCTCTGCAGTTCAGATAAACAGACAGCTGCAGGGGAACTGGAGCAGCTGTCCCCCAGCAACCTCTCTGCATTCTCTGGGCAAAGGCTATGGGAACTGCCTTATACAGTTCTGAGTAGTGGTTATAAAGGAACACTGGAGCTGGCCTCCCTGCCTTCAAATACCAGCTTTGCCACTTATTAGCTGTGTGATCTTGGCAAGATACTTTACCTCTCTGTGCCTCTATTTTTTTCGTATGTTAAAGGAGAATAATAATAAAACCCATAGGCTTAATGGGCTGATTAAATCAGTTAGTACATAAAAGTCCTTTGAGTGCCTGGCATATGAGTAATCTTTCAACAAGTATTGACTATTATTGTTCATGATGATGATGATGCTACTGCCGCTGTTGTCATTTACCCCAAGGAGCCCCCTTCCCGAAGGGGCTGTCTTGTTTGGGGGTGCAGGTGGAAATGGTTTGAGGAAGGATGGGGGCTGAGTTAGTTGAAGCTTCCTCCTGGCTGGGAGCAGTGGGGCTGCCGGGGGCTCCAGGGTTCCCAAGATGGGCTGCAGAACCCAGAAGAGACTTTCTCCTCAGAGCCGGGAGGCTAGTTTCTCTCACACACACACCCCAGGCTCCTCCACTAACCGGCTTTCCATTCCTTAATTAAAGCCTTGCCGAGGCAGCCTGCCTGCTGAAGCCTCCTCCACAGCTCTAAGACTAATTGCTGCCACCTCCGCGCCTTTAGTGAACAAGCCGGTGAGGTCACTGCCTGGGATGCAAAGACTTGATTTCCCAGACCCCCTCCAGCCGCCTCTTCCCCACATGAGCCTGTGTGGCTGGGAGATAAGGGGCCCTCTGGCCATTCCTCAGCCCAGATGCTTCCTTTCAGCTCTAGCTATAATGGGGACGGGGAACATGGGAGGGGGGAAGAGTGGTCTGGTGTGCCCCCCCCCCGTGGGGTTCGGGGCCTATATTTCTCCCCAGGATGACAGAATTTCTATTACCTTAAAGGGCTCATCTATTTAGGCTGCAATTTTTTTGAAGCCCTGTCCGCTGTTATTGAACCCTGCATGCTGGCAAGAGGAGCTGGCACTCCATCACCCAAATGCACAAACTCGTTTCCACATTTTTCTCCCCTTTCTCCGTGCCGTTGGTAGGTCATATGCAAACCTCGGCTGTCCTGGTAGGGGGGAGACGGGAGGGGAGAAAGAGTTATGAAAATCCACATGAGTGGAGCAGTGATTGAATTTTCCTCTAAGGTTTCCGATGTCCTTTGAAGATGTTGCCCTCCCTGGGACACCCCCTGGCTGGGCAAAGTGCCTGTCCCCTCGTGTGTGGCTTCTAGGCTGGAATTAGGGATCAAGGGCAACTGTGAGCCAGAAGGGACTGTAAACTCTGAAATTTATAGCCAGGTGACAGGTACATAATGCAGGTGCATCTCCTTTTTTAATTGTTTTGTTCTTCTTCAAACTGAGGTCTAAGAGTAGAAAACCATCTTCTCATCCTTCATTCCACCCCACTCCCCTTGACTAGCTTCCTAATTAATGTCGTAAAAGATTTTCCTGGATGAGGGATTCACCCTTGGTTGTAACCAGAAGAGCACAGATAATGCAAAAATAGCAGAAATGATCCAAAAATATCAATGCATACATGGGCATTCTCCAGCATCAAAGTGGGAACTCTGGATTCAGGTGGAACTGGACTCAAATCCCAGCTCTGCCATCAGCTGCTGTATGGCCTCCAGAGAGTTCCTTAAACTTCTCCAGCCTTAGTTTTGACATCCACAAAATGGGGTAACTCATGGGATTATGGTACAGTGTCATTCTCAGGATTCAATTAGGTAAAATATGTACGATGCTCAGAACAAATCCTGGCATGTAGCAAGTGTTCAATAAGTGCTTGTTGAGGCTGATTAGGTAGCTATGTAGAGATGATATACTAGAGGCAAAAGGGCATGGATTTAGGGGTCAGGTGGGCCTGGGTTGGAACCCCAAGCCTGCCACTCAGTAGCTGTGCTCCCTTGATAATGTGTACAGCCTCCTTGAGCCCGTTTCCCGTCTGTAACCTGGTTTCATTGTGTCTGCCCTTCAGGGTCTGCATGAGCACTGGATGAGATGCTGTGTGCAAAGCACCATATGTGGGAATCACTCTTTGTAACAGCAGAGTTGGAAACATGCTGAGTGCTTCGCTGGTGTACCCTTTCATTTTACAAATGGGGAAACTGAGGTCCAGAGAGGGAAAGTGGCTGATCTCAGGTCACACAGCAGATCATTACTTTCAGCCTGAGGCTCTTTCCAACTTCCCCTCCGTCTCATGAGTTTGCTGTCCCCGGAGCAGATGCTTACTGATTTTTCTCAGGGCGGGGAAGAGTGGGGGAATTACTAGGGGGTAAATCATGTTGGCAATTAATCCACAGAGCAAAGGAAGGGAAATTGGTTTTATGTCACTAAGGCTCAGTCCAGGCTTCTCCCTCTGGGACCTCACAGTTTGTGGCTTTATTAGGAAAAACTGCTGACACTTTTGTTGCAAAAAATAAAGGCTCCTCATCTCACACCAGCCTCTCCCTGCTGTGCTCCTGATGTCCTTATCAGTGCCTTCATTACTGGGGTCTGGAGCTGGGACTTTGGTCTCTGGTGCCTGCAGCTTTCCCCCTGCAGTGGGAGAAGCTATTGGGGCAGATTTGAGGTACCCAGGCTCCAAAAACACTCCGTTTGGTTTCATTTTTTGTTTTTGTTTTTATCCAATTTTCTGGTCTAGATGGGGCTGCTAACTCCCTGCCAACTCCCAGTCCTGGTCAGAACCCAGGACCTGGGTCTGACTCCACAGATACCAAAGGGTGGGGCAGGGACCATGAGTCAGAGGAGCTTCCCTGAAAGGCCAGAAGAACTGGGTGGCCAAGAGGGAGCGATGCTGGCTCATGTTCTGAGCACAGAGTAACTGCAACGGGCCCTTGGCCAGGTGCTTTCCTCGGCAGCTCTGCTCCACATACATGATTTTATTTGATCGCACAACCCTGTAAGTAGCGACTGTTAGGATCCCCACTTTACGGAAGAGGAAACTGAGGTTCAGAGAGGCTCAGCACTTTGGGGCAGCACTTCTCAGTTTACCTGGCTCTTCCGCATCCAAACTTGTTCGTCTTCAACTCCCCTGTGAGAAAACTTAACCTTCCTGAGGTGCCCAGTTGGTAAGAAGCCACCAGGAACTAAGCCTATAGCTGTTTGAACCCAGCACCTGCTCCTTTGGCCACAACCCAAAACTGCCTGAAGAAGAGAGGGCTGTGGTAATATGGCTGAATTACGAGCTTCAAGATACTATAGGCCTTTTCCCCGGGCAGAGGGCAACCCTGGAAACCCTGGAGCTTTTGGCTCCAAGGCCAGGTTCCCCTCAGGGCAGCCAGGCAGACAGGGGTCGTGGGGGTGGGGGGTGAATTAGCACTGAGGAGAGCACCAGCTGGGGAGCCAGACCTGGGCTGCTCTGCCTACTGGGCTCTGCTGCCTACTAGCTGCTTGACTTTGCCCAAGTCACATGACCACTCTGTGCCTTTACTTTGTCTTCTGCAAAATGGGGTGTAAACCCTGGCCCCCGTTGCCCAGGGCTGGTGTAAAACTCAGAAATTAGTTCCTTGGGAAAGACTGGAAGAAGTGCTAGGATGTGCATACCCACAGGCGTGAAGGGGAGCAGTGGGCCCGGGACCTGCAGACCCTACCCACCCCCCTTCCAAGGCGGCGGGTCTGGAGTGAGGGCAGGACCATGTCCTGCTCCTGCCACCCCGGCCCCTCCCCGGCCACCTCCTCCCCCTCAGTCAGCACCAATAATCCCATCTGCAGGAGTAATTATCAACCCCAGGAGTGGAAGGAATTCCTGTCAGAAGATGTGACTTTGCCTGGAAATTGAAAGATGTTGCAGAAAAAGTTCATGAATAAATTATTGCGAGGTGGGGCTAATAAGAAAACTAGCAATGAGGGTAAAT
>JAQZBX010041635.1:0-22284 GCA_029593785.1 Cabassous unicinctus | reverse complement strand
TGTTGGTATGCATTTAAAATGGCAACCACCTCAAAATGGCGGATCCAATGACTCAGCATTGTGGCCTCCTCCCCCCTGCCCCTGTATTCCCCCAATAATACCTTATTAGGACATAAGCGGCCTGCGAGCCTTGTGGGTACCACCCACCTCCCCTGCCAGGAAGCCCTTTACCCAGCAACAGCTGACTATAACCAATCATCACACAGACGCTGCCTCCAACCAATCAGCGGGCTACACGGTAGCCCTAAACCCTAAAAATTGTACTGCACTTCCCTAATAAAGTAGACCTGCGCCACCAGCCTCATCTCCGCAGCTTCTTTACTGCGTCGCCCTCCACACCGGATTCCCCCACACGCCAGCCGGGCCACCAGCACCGGGTCTCCTCTTCCACCATCGCACCCCCCGAGGAAGAGGGAAATTGCAACCTCAGGAGGGTAGACAAAGCTTCCAGCACCACAAAGAAGGCAAGCTTCTCTTCATAAAAGAAGATCCTTCCATACACTGTAGGGAGAAAGCCAGGGAAAGAAAAGCAGGCACCACTAGGTAGGCTCACTGGGGGACCCCAGCACTTAACCTTTCCATCAGCCTCCTTCTTCCACCTCTTCCTCTGAATGTTTCTTCCATCTTCAGTTCATCTTTGCCTTAAGTGTTCTCCCTCTATTTTTAGTCTGTATTTATTTTTCCCCTTTATCCTAGATTCCCTGTTTCCCAAATCTCTATAATCCTTTACCACCCATAATGGGAATCTGTATTTTTTTCTGGGATTTTCATAACAGATTACCACAAACTGTGTGGCTTAAAACAACAGAAAATTATTCTCTCACAGCTCCAGGGTCCAGAAGGCAGAAATCCAGGTGCTGGCAGGGCCAAGCTTCATCTGAAGGCTCTAGCAGAGGATCCTTCCTGGACTTTTCAGCTTCTGTTGGCTCTGGCAACACTTGATATCCCATGACTTGAGGCTGCATCACTCCAATCCATGCCTTCAACTTCACATGGCCTTCCCCATTATCTGTGTCTCTTCTGCTCTTCTAATAGGGAAACTGTCCATATTGGATTAAGGGCCCATCCTACTGCAGTGTGACTGCATATTAATTAAAATACTTAGGGGAAGTGGATGTGACACAAGCAATTGAGCTCCTGCCTACCACAAGGAAGGTTCCTGGTTAAGCTTCTGGTGCCTCCTAAAGAAGACAGCTAGTGAGTGCAACAGGCATGCATTGCAAGCTGACACAACCAGATAATGCAACAAGAGACCCCAGAAGAAAAGCATAATGAGAAACACAACAAAAGCAGGGAACAGAGGTGACTCAAGTGATTAGGCAGCCCCATCTCACATCAGAGACCCTGGGTTCAGTTCTTAGTGCTTCCTAAAGAAACAAGGAAGAGGAAAAGACAAAGCAAGTGCAAACAATGAGTGTATGGGGAAAAATAAATAAAATAAATCTTTAAAAAAAGAACTCTTTAAAAATATACTTATATCTGTAAGGACCCTGTTTCCAAAGAGAATCACCTTCTGTGATACTCGGGGTTAAGACTTTGTAATGGTTTGGAACTATATGTACCACAGGAAAACATGTTCTTAAGCTTAATCCATTTCTGTGGGTGTGAACCCATTGTAAGTTGGACCTTTGGATGAGGCTACTTCAGTTAAGGTGTGACCCACCTCAATCAGGATGGGTCTTCATCCTATATAAGAAAATGACATTCAGACACACAGAGAGAAACTCTCATGAAGCAAGAAGCTAAAATGGAACTGGAATTATTGATTATAATCCAATCTGGGTGAAAAGAAGCCGGTCCCTACTGTCACTGTGATTTTTATTCACCATTGCTTCCTCTTGTACCAGGGGTGGGGTCAAAATGGTGGCTACTGGCCTCTTTCTGGCTTGGCCAGGTTCAAACTTTAGCTGTTCTTAGGGTTATACTTTATCCAGCCAAATGTACTAATCAGTAGCCGAAGTCAGCAGGCAACCATATCTTCCTTCCCTGTTTTTGGGAAATGGAGCTTTCAACTTCACCCACAGAATAGCTCCTTGGGTGTTTTGCACCAGCAGAATAGGATGAGCCCTGGCCTCCATGGCATGGCATGTAGTTCCTAGAGAGACTGGCACAGGTCCTCCCAGTTTCCTTCCTCCTGGATGTGGGGCTGGGGCTTAGGGTACAGCAGCAATCTGATCTGGATGGAAAGAAGCTCTTCCCTACCAACACTGTGATATTCTGTCCACCCTGATTCCCCTCATGCAGGAAGCAGAGTTGAAATGGTGGCTACCAGCATCTTTCTGACTTGCACAGTTTCAAATTTTAGCTGTTCTTATGATTATACTTTAGCCACTCAAATTTACAAATCAGTAGCTGAATATGGTGCCCAGTCATCTCTTCCTCCCACATTTTTGGGAAATGGAGCTTCCAATTCTAGGCATGGAATGTCTCCTGAGGTGTCTAGCACCCCCAGTGGAGCATGGGCCTTGACCTCTATAGCATGGAGTGCTCTACTCATGAATTTTCTCTGCAGATGGGCAGTCTCCTTCTTCCATTCTTTCAAGGATGTTGCAGGATGCACTTCTGCTCTCCTGGAGCCACCAAACAGTTGCTTTAGCTACTTCTGGGGGATTACTAAATGCCCTGCAGCATGAGCTGACTCTTGGAGTGCCTTAGTCTGCCACTACCTTGCAGGTTGTCCTGTTTTGTGTTAAGGTTCCTTTTAGACACATGGTTGCACTTACTCTATATCCTTGTAGTTGTTTGTGTTCCCTTGAAAAAAATATTAAGATGATAGAAAAGAAAAGAGAGAAGAGAGAAAGTATAATTTCAATAATAAAAAGATGGAAAAGGAACCATAAAAGAGCCAGGAAAATAAATAAGTGTGAAAAATCATAAAAAATACAAAGGAATAAGAGTAAAAAATGTGGAATAATAAAAATGAAACAGGAAAAAAATAGAATAAAGTAAAAGACCAGAAACATAGGATGGTAAGACAAGAGAGAGAGAAAAAAAGAACAACATGAAATGGTCAAATGAAAGAAAAGCAACAAAAGAGTGAGAAAATGAAAGAAAAGAAATAAAATAACTAAGTATAAAAAAATAAGGGCAAGAAAAAGGAAACAAATAAAGAGAAAAGACAAAAAAATAAATAAATAAATAAATAACAACCCAGTAAAAACAGGCTTCACTCTTAAGCCCCTAGGAACCATCTCAGGCTACTGGTGCTTATCAATCACTCTGCAGCCTACCCTCCACAGATAAGGCACAATGTTTTAGTGAATAAAATAAAGAACAATAATAAAATAAAATAAAAATAAAAAATTAAGAGATCAAAAACACCTAAAACAAGAAAAAAAAATCAGTCTATTTGTTCTCTGTCATAAGGCAACAATTGGATGCCTGACAACTCAATGGATCTTTTTCTGGAACCTCTCTCTTAGGAGGTACTAGGAATCAAACCAGGGACCTCATATATGCCAGGCAGCTTTCATACACTGAACTATACCACTCCAGAAATTAGGTAGACTTCTGAAAGCTCATCTGGCTCTCCCTGCTCCCTTTCCTTCAGGGGAGCTGGCCTTCTAACAGTTTGTCTGCTATCTCTCCTGGCTTCGTTCTCTCCTGTTCTGGCGAGGAACCTGTCTCCACCCACCCCTTCACTGACCTATTTCTTCTCTTTCCTAGGGCACTTAAGTGTGACAGCCTGCTGATCAGATCACCCTCTCATTTCCCTGGGCCTGCTTCAGTGTTGGCTGGGATTATTTTGAGATTCAAAGTGTGCTCTGCTGGCCTAACTCACTGAAGAGAAGCCATTCTTTGCCATCCACAAGACCCTTCTTTCTTCCAGGGTGGAAAACGTTTCCCACTCAGTTGGCTCCATTAATCCAGGGGTTTTACTGAGGCTTTTTGCCATGAGGGTGTGATATATGTGCCCTTCCCAGCAACAGGAGTGAGTACCTCAAGGTTTTCATTTGGCCTCTTTGCTTTCTGGTCCCTTTCCCTCCTGGATGATGTGCAGCACTCTCCTGGTCTGCAGATCCCCAAAACAGCTCCCTCATAAAGTTTTTTGCCCTTTCTCTGCTGTTATTGTGAGAGAATTGAGCCCTGCCTACCTATCTTTTTTAGATTTATTTATTTTACTTTCTTTTTATCCATCTTAACCCCCCTCCCCTCCCGTTTTTGCTGTTTTGTGTCCATTCACTGGACAATTATCTGTGTCTCTTTACTGCCCTCTCCTCTTATCCTTCCCCTACTGTCTTCACCGGGATTCAATCCTGGGAACCTCCAATGTGGGAGAGATGCATCCTACCATCTTCACCACCCCAGTTCCTGCTTTTTTGGTACATCTTGTCTTGGCTTTTCCCTGCATCTCTTTCCTGTTACATCAACATTTTTCTCATGGTTCAGCAGAGCCAGACAGCTCACCCACTTCTAGGGGTGGAACCCGAGGGCTTACCTGTTCATGGGACCAGACGGCTCACCTGCTTGCAGGGCCAGATGGCTCACCCACTCATGGGGCTTGATGGTGTGCCCACACAATGTCTACATTTTTCTTTATTTTACTGGGAGGTCCCAGTGATCAAACCCAGGTCCCTCCATATGGAAAATGGACACCCAAACATTTGAGCCCCATCTGCTCCCTGCCTACCTATTTTGATGCCATCTTTCCAGAAGTCCTCTGCTTTACTCTTTGTGTACAAACTGGTAACTCCCTAGAACCTTAACTATGTGTGAGAACTAAAACTCAGAGTTAAAGTTCTACAGCTCTGAAAATACTAAAGAAGCTGTATTAATTCTAAAAAAAGAACTCTTACTAGATCATTTTCATCTCAAGGCCATCCTTAACTACCCCAAGTTCATCACCGAATGACATGTCTGCATGTTTCTTGGACTCCTTGGTTACTGCTGTTTGTGGGTCCCCTCCTTGTCTTCCATTGCTCAGCCCCTTTAGATCCCCTCAAAAACTCCCAACCTGAATATTTCTCACTCTCTGGTTCCACCTTTTAAGCATTTCAGTCTCTATAGCAACTATTGTTAAAATCCCCTTCCCTAGGGCCTCCTAATTACTCCCTCCCTTTCCTGCTGTTTTTGAATGAAATAGGAGAGAATTCATATGGGGTACTAGCCAAAAGACATGCTGATCATTATAGGCTATTACAGCCAGACCTTGGATGCAGGAACTCAGGACCTTCCCTCCTGCCTATGTGCAGTGATTGCCACTGTGACTTTTGTTTAAGCAGTTTCTGAAGGAACCCTAAATCCAGCTCTCACAATTTTGGTTCCTCATACCATGGAGACTCTGGTAAACAGCCATCATACCCAGCATTTCTCTGCAAGCTGCCTGGAACACCTAGAAGTCTCCCTATTTAGCAACCCTAACATTTCAATTGAGCATGTTAAGACTCTCAACCCTGCCACTTTCCTCTCCAACTTGCCCACCAAAGATGACCCCGAGACCCATAACTGCATCCCCCTTCTCAGCTCAGTTTATAGTCCAAGGCCAGACCTCACTGAAACCCTTCTGAAAGAAGGCTTTGGTTTACAGGCTCATCCTGCTATCATAATAAAAAGGGACATCTAGTTGCAGGATATGGAAAATCAACCTCCTCTGAAATTATCAAGCATAATGTCCTCCCTGAGTCTTTCTCAGTTAACAGGCAGAACTCACACCAGTTAACAATGGCCTGCTGCTTGGGAAAAAGTAAAGTAATTTGCATTTAAACTGACAGTTGCTATGTTTTTGGAGTAGCCATGACTCTGACATGCTCTGGAAACACCAAGGTTTCCTTATGTCCTCTGGCCAGCCCTTTAATAACAAGCTTTGGGTAAGTAAACTTCTCCAGTCATTTGCTCCCCAAGGCAGTAGCAGTAGTGAAAACTGTAGGACATAACAAAGCTGATTCAGAAGAAGCCTGAGAAAATGTGCTAGCAAGTGCTGCAGTTCATCCAGCTGCAGGTATGGAACACCTAGTAACTTATTGGAACCTGCCTTCCCCCCTCACACTGCCAACAGCCTGGCAATCATTAGATAACATTGTTCAAGCCCAGTAATTATGTTTGCCACAGATCTCAAAAATCTGGAGGGCCAAAAATACAATGTTCAGGCCTAACAACCATTAATATTCTAATAAAACCCTTAAAGATATATTCAATTGCAAACTGTTGGGAATAATTTGTTCTTTCACCTTGTAAAAAGTGAGGTGCTAAATTATATACTCTTAACATGTATAAAAACCCATGTTACATTTACTGCTCTGAAGTTTTAAGAAATCACCTGCATTATTAAAAGTAATATATTCCTAAGGTGGTGAATTTAATGTTCCAATAAATGTGTTTGTTAGTCAGCCAAAGGAATGCTAATGCAAAGTACCAGAAATCTGTTAGCTTTTATAAAGGGTATTTATTTGGGATAGAAGCTTACAGTTAAAAAGGCATAAAGTGTAAGTTACTTCCCTCACCAAGGTCTGTTGCCATGTGTTGGAGCAAGATGGCTGCCTGTCTCTGTGAGGATTCAGCCTTTCTCTTTCTCCTAAGGCTCCATGGTCCCAGCTCTTCTGATATCAGCTGTAGGCTAGCATAAGGCTTGTCTCTCTCCCTGGAGCTCATTTCCTTCCAGGCTCTTTCAGCTATTTGGGGCTCTGGTCTCTTCAGCTGCAAACTATCAGACAAATGGCTTGGCTTTGTTCCCAGGGCTCCAGTATCAAAACTCCAACTCTCTCCTCTGGTGTGTCATTTTCTCTGTGAGTCCCCACCCCTGGCAGGGACTCAACGTCCTACTGACATGGCCCAATCAAAGCCCGAATCATAATTTAATCAAGTAAAAGTGAAACCTCTGAAATTAATACAGTCTAATACACCCAGAGAAACAGAGCAGTTTTCAAACATAATCCAATATCTATTTTTGGAATTCATAAACAATATCAAACTGCTACAGTCTGATTATATTAAGATAGTGCTAGTGAGAAGATAATCTGTATTTCATTGGGAATCTTAAGTTTTCTTAAATTTACTAAAAAAATTTCTTTCCATATGCTGAGCTTTCTTTGTGGTACACAATTTCATTCCAAAAGAGAAACCACGAAGAAGGAATTATTGTTTAATTTACTTATGTATTTTGGAGATTGTATAAAAATTTTTTGAAGACTTTTAAAGTACTCACTATCTAGCCTATCCTAATATTAATGTGCATGATAATATTGTTGGCTATAATATTAGTTATTCTTAGAATAATGAGATATTATGAAAACAACCGAAATCTCTTATCAGTTACACTGTTTTTTCTGATGCTTCTCTAAAGAGCATACTTTCACTCGATTATTAGCAAAAAGGGAACTTAAAGGAAATAAAAGTCAACATTTTTTGTTACATTTTGCCTGTTGATTAACATAATCTTCGTGAAAAAGGAAAAGTAAAATGAAATAATTTCTACTGTAAGTTGTAGCTATTAATCTCAACAAATAGCTTTACTTAAGGAAATTAAGGCCTAGATTGCAAGCTGTTTCAGAGTTACATTTATTCCTGGGCTCTGATCTCTGATTGGTATTTCTAAATCCTGAGATGCTTTTCTTTTTATGTATAACCTAATAGCTCCCTAGAATTTTTTAAGCACCCTTATGACACCTAACCCAGCACTAAAATTGATAAAGAAGCAACCCTATGGCTACACCCCCAAAAAAAAGAATGTCCATAAAGGAGCTGCCACAGGGTGGTGACTGGCTAAGGCACTAAGCATCCCTATTAAATATTCTGAACTTGTTCATACCATACAAGATTGTGAGACATATCGACTTTGGCCACAAACCGTGCCTTACAGCCATGGACATATCCATAAAGCCATACACTAAGGGTTTGGATTTCAGTGTTGTTGGACTCCCTTGTGCATTTTAACCAGGCCCCAATGCCATGTATTGTGCCTCTCCATTTGAGTTATTGGCTAGATTGGTCACCACGACCCCTAAAACCATAAAGGTATCTGCCACATATTCTGGTCAAGACTCCTGCAGCTCTCCCAGCCAGTGATGGCTTAATATCACTGAAACAGGCTAGTTTAGGGAATAAGAAGACTTTAAAACCTGGCAGAAAATCATGGTCATGAAACATGTGGCCATGGAATTCCACCTGGAAATCCCAAAGGAAAGACCCCATAGGAAGGCTGCTGGAAGAATCCCATGAGAACCTCTCATTTAGAACAAGATTTCATCCAGAATCAAGGAAAAGCCCTGGATATTCTCAAGGGACCTTATTATTGGCCCCCCTTGGGAAACTAATGGGTGGGGTAATCAAAACAGATATCAACTGAGCCCCTCCCCCAAACATTAGCAAGAGGGAGGAATAATTAATGGTTTAAAAGGTAACCACACACAAGCAGAAAGTTCTCTCTCCCTTCTCTGCCAGGACCAGCCGGCAAGCACACCTGGAACCCATAATCTGTTATTTTTTCCCATTTCTATTTTCTTCTCTCATCTCTTTAATAAACTACAGGTCTTACTAACCTGGGATTCTTAAATTCTTTTATGCAACATAGCCAAGAACCTAGAGGAATCTGGTGACATCCCACATTGACTTCAGGCTGGCTCTGTTTCATAGTGTCAGAGGGTGCTATGCACCAGGCCAGTGAAACACTGGAGCCTACATTCCAATGGTGCTGCAGTATGCTGGCTGTGTGAAAAATATACTAAATGGAGCAATAATTTCCAGAGTAATGTGGGCAGAACCTAAACAAATACAGTTGGTATCACAAACTGCTTCCATGGAGGGATAACATACATTATATTGCAAATCTGGAGCTTAAATATATTAATTGCACCTCAAAGAAAAATGTGTACATTGATTACTATTAAGTATTGTACCTGTTGACTATGATAATATTTCCTCTATACTGGATCATATGTAGAGGGATATTGAACATGTTAAAAATCTTGGAAAAGTTTATTTATTTTCTGAGTAGTTGATGAACTTGCCTCTGAAATCAAGAGTGACCCTTTTAAGTATTGCTTTTATTCTGCCTGCCATATGCTTGTCTTGTTGCTGCCTCTATTGTCTTTGTTGGTTCATGTCTAGAGCATCCCCTAAAATAATATGGATATTTTCTTCATCCATGCTCAGCAGGAAGTAACTACTAATGAGACCTTCACCCATTTCCTTCAAAGGAGGAATGCTTACAAAACATTCCTTCTTAAGAATAAGAAGAGTATAATCACAATGGGGGACTTGGTATCTGGAAAATGTGCTTATTAAAAATTTCTTAAGCAGCTCTGAAAAATTCAAATACCTTCCCCAGATCTAGTTGTACAGTTTTTTGGGAAGATTTCCCTAGTTCCTTGTTTTTGCATTTGCAATAAATCACCTTCTCACTGAGAGACTTGTTTCTCCTTTGTAGCACTGGATCAGGTGGTCCTTTCTATTGGAAATAGCCATGCTGATGGTAACATCACCAGGTGTTCCATTTTCTCAGAAACCCCTTGTAGGTCAATTGTTTCTGTCTTTGCAATGCCCAGTGTAGGCTGTCGTTTTATTTTGCTTAACATGTCTTACACTCTCTGTTTCTTGACTGCCTCCCTCACTGGAATGTGTGTTCCCTGAGAACAAGATCCTTTTGTTCACTGTAGCATCCAGTGCCCAGGGCATCAATGAATACATGTGGAAGAATGAGCACAGACTTGAAAGTACTCTTGGCTCCAAAATCCCACAAAAACCCACCCCCAATGGGCATGCTGATTTTTTCCCCCCGATTTAGGTGTTTTGGAACACAATTTTCAGTGACAAAAAGAACTTTGTGGGGGAAGGGACAGGGTAGAGAGGCAAATAAACTTTCACTACTTAGTCCTCTTCTTGAATATTTAACAGGGTTTGGATCCTTCCAAGGCCAAGGCACTCAGGTCACTGCTGTATATTACCGGGGTGATGAAAAGTTTCAATAGAACAAAGACTATATGGCGGTGGTTCTTAAGGAAGGGGTGGGAGCTCTTTTGCCCCTCAGAGAATATTTTCCGGAGCTATTTTTAGTTGTTACACGTGGGGCGACTGCAGGGATGCTTTTACAAATCCCACCACGAAGGTGCCTAGATTTAACAAATAAAAATGCAGGAAGGTAGCATCCCCAGATTAGCGATGGTGTAAATCTAAAACTCAAATTTAACTGTGAGTCCTGTACTTTATCTGGCCTCTCTTCCTACAAAGCACAGCACATCCTCCATTAACAAAAAGTTATTCTGCAGCAAATGACAATAGTGCGAAGATTGGGAAACTGCTCTAGAGCTGTGGTTCTAACTCCAGTTTGCATCACAATCATGTTGCGGGCATGAAAAGCACGATTGTTGGGCCCAGTTCAGTTTCTTAATCAGTAGGTTTGTAGTGGACCCCACGATTGCATTTCTATTAAGTTCCCAGGAGATGCTGCTGTTGGCCTAAGGGCCACATTTTAGGAACTACCACCTCACAGAGAAAAAAGGTTTCGTGTCCTGGGGAATAGGAGAGAGGAAACTGTCTAAGCGAAAATAGAATCGAGGAGTGTGAATGAAAACGATGGGAGACGGCCGGCCAGGGCAGAAGGGACACTTCTGTATTCCCTTCGCCGCGGGACAGAAGCACTTCCGGGGCAGTTCTAGGCGCCGCGGAGGCCATGGCATATCGATGGTCTCTCTTCCTCGGGACAGCCCCGGGCCAGGTGGTGTGGCCGGGGAGCGGTGAGGGATCGGGTGCCGGACATTGCGTGGTCGCGGCGCCTGGGGCTCGGCGCTGCCGGGGGTTTCCGGTGTAGCTCCACAGGCGCCCGCTGGGCATTTCTGCAGGTAGGCGTGGTCCCGAGGTTTGGGTGCAGGCTTGGCGGGTCCTGACGTTGAGTTTCCTCAACAGCCCTGAGGCGCTCGCCCTCCTTGCCGCTGGCGGACGGCCTGATCCGGGCTTATTTTAAGGTCTGGTCTGACCGCGCAAGGCAGTCCTGTGGTGGGCGGGACAATGGGGCCTCCGCGCGCCGTGCTCCGAGGACCGCTCAGGGGCTCTTCACGGCTAGTGGCTGGGGCCTCGTGGGGCGGGGCCTCACGGCAGCAAAGCTCCGGAGGGCGGGGATACCGGAGGCGGAGGAGCTGGAAGTCCAGGCTGGACTGGCTGAGGTGGTGTGGGGTCGTGGCCTGGCGGGGCGGGGCCTGGCGGCGAGGCAGCGGAGGGCGGAGCTAGAGGTGGGAGCGGGATGGGCTGTGATGGTGCCGGGGGCGGGGCCTCACAGGGCGGAACTAGAGGTGGGAGCGGGATGGGCGGTGGTGGTGCCGGTGTTGGGGCCTTACGGGACCGGGCCTTGCGGGGCCGGGGCCTTGCTGAGCCGCACGGAGGGCGGAGCTAGAGGTGGAGAGGGATGGTCTGTTGTGGTCCGGGGGCGGGGCAATGGCCGGCCAGGGATGGGCTTGGGGCGCGGCAGGACAGCATCTGGGGGTCAGTTCCCTGCCCCATCCCTTCTTAAGAGGGCGAGTTCCTTGCTGGGGAGGTCCTGGGTGTTGGCCTTGCTGCTGCTTGGGTGTTTCTTTGGGCTCCCTGAGGTTTCAGAGGGTCTTTGTTTTCTCTTTTGCTTCTTTCTTGTTTGATTTTGAGGTTGGGAAGGAGAGGAAGGAAGGGAGTCGTCGTGACTCAAAAGGCCTTTCTCAAATCACTGTCCCAGCTCTGAGATACGTACATTTTTAACACCTTCTAATTTTTAATTTTGAAGGAATTTCAACATTTAGAGAAGTTGCACAACCAGGACAAAGAGCTCATTCTCTTCACTCAGGTTCCCCGAACACTAACATCATTTTACCCAAGGACAGTACAGTTAGCAAAGGTAGGACATCGGCATTGATACAGTACTGTTATGTACAGACTGTAGTCGTGTTTACTTGACAATCCAGTTCAGGATTGAGTTGTCCTGCCTCTTTGGAGAAATTTACATGTTAAACAGTGGAAGCCACTTACTGCCTCCTCTCCCCTGTCTTCTTCAGAGTGGCCCTCCTGCTCGGGAAGCTCTAGATCTCAAAGGTGTCTTGTTGTTGGGTGCCAGGGCCAGTTGAGACTGTCCAGCTGGGCCTTTGGATGGTTTTGGCACAGCTGACCACACCCGGCTTCTTGACCCAGGTGCCCTGTGGCCACCCAGCCTTCTTGTGGTTTCCCTCCCACTCCCTCCTACCGCTCAGGCCATCCTCTTACCTCCTCTCCTTGTTAGCCCTGGCATAGCTGCAATTTTATACTCACTTACCTGGAATCTAGTAGACACTTGAAATGTTTACTGAGTCGATGAAGAAGTGATGGGGTGCTTTATTTGACTACCCAACAGCCTCTCTGGACCTTATTACTATTGTGGCTGTTTTGCTTTGTAGAGGTGCTTGTTACCCATGTCCCATTACTCTCTTGGTTCTGCAAGGCCCGTCAAGAAGGTTGAAGGGCTTGGGGAGCAGGGAAAGTGAAAATGGACTTCTGTCACTGTTCCTCTGCTCTGGTTGAGTCCACTGTGTTAGACTATCTACTAATACACATTTCCTATGCAGGGTTTCAGAGAATCTTTAAGAATATGTTTGATTAGAATCAATCATATCAAGCATTCTGGTTATTTTCTGAATAGCTGTCTCAAAGCAAAAAAGTGAAGATGAAAATGAAGGCCTGCTCCAGGATGAGGTGGGTGGGGTGCTCAGCAGCACAAGTAGTTCATTTCAGTGGCAATTTATTGAGTGTCTGTTGCATATCAGGAGCCCGGCTAGCTTCTGGGTATAAAAATATGCCCTGCTATCCAGGAGTACATAGTGGGTCATTTCAGTCTAACGTGATAAGAGGTGTGATAGAGAAACCCTTGGTGGATGGAGAAAGATGTTTTAGAGCATGGACTGAGGCCCGGTTGAGGATGCTGGGGAGATGCTAGGGGACCAGGCTGTGTGTGGCCTTGACCTTATTCTGGAATCAGGTTGAATGGTGACCTGGGGAGTTTCTTATTAAGCTCTGAGGACAAGTTGGTGTTGGAATGACCATCACCAGCTGTTGGTGAGTAGACGACAGCCTGTCTAGGACCCAATAGAGGAAAGATGATGAGCTGGTGAAGGGCAGAGTGTCTGTGAAAGGGCCCCGCAGGTCACACTCCCTGAACCAAACTGGGCCAGATATGGGCAAGAAGTCAGAACGTTTGAATTTTATGAAATGCAGAATTGCCCCTTAAGCCAAGTATTCTGCAGCAAGATTTATGAATAGATATAGTACATGGTATCCTTGAGGACTCTCAGGAACCTCAGATCAGTTTGGCCAGGATTTGCTGCAGACTTTTGAAAAGCATTCAGTTTTCAGAACACTGTTGGATTTAGGAATTTGGGTGATAGGTTGAGGATCTGAAATGATAGCTGACACACAGTGAACTCTTATTATCCCTCTTACAGGCAAGGATACAAGGCATACAGAAGGTAAGTGACCTGCCCTCAGTCACAGCCTGTAACCGGTGGCTGTATTGTGTACATTCTTATGAGCTACAGACCTGTGAATGGGGGCCTTGAAGGACTGTGGTCTTTCTCCCACACCTCAGACACCTGGTCTCTGCCTGCAGCTTGCCTGCTGAGGGAAGGCAGAACAGAAGGGAGGCGGCAGCCCTGCACATGTCTCATCCCCTGACAGGTATTCACAAGGGCACATAGGGACTTGTGGGAACGTGTGATCCATGATGTCTAGAATTCTGTGGTCTGAGTAGGTGGTGAGCTTTTCTCATGAGCTGTAGAGAAAGCTCCAGGCGGTCCAGGGAGGAGGTAGGTGGTCTGAAGTGCTGGACAGATGAGCTGGGTTGTGTGCTAGCAGGGTTTTGAGAAAATTCAGGTAATCTACTCATAAGGACTATGAGAATTCTTATAAGGGACACAACTGCTGGATGGGAGGATGACTGGATTCTGATTTTCTTCCTCTAGCTGTGCAAGCTATGTGTGCTGTGAGGAGCTTCTCCCTGCCACTCCCTTGTCACTGCAGGGCATGTGGGGATCAGGCAGCATTGCTGGGGCCATCTCAGTACTTGCCCACATGTTTCCTTGAAAGTGGCCATGTACCTGTGTATGTGTGTGTGTAAAATATGCATACACAAATACATAAAATGCTTTGCAACAGTTTAAAGAGTAATGAAGTGACTTTGAATATCTCACCCCATTTAAGACATAGAACCTGATCAAAATCTTAAAAACTCAGTTTGCTTGCCTCAATATCATCTTTTATTTTCAGATTTAATCACTATTCTGAAGTCCATCTTAATCCTTTCCTTGCTTTTCTTTATAGTTTTGCCAGGTGTATATTTCCATATTATATATTATACAGTTTTGCTTAACTTTTTGGACCTTATAAAATGAAATCATACTAAAAGTAGTCTGATTTTTTTTTCTCAGTGTGATTTTGAGATTATTCTTTTATGTTAAGTATGGCTGAAGCTCTTATCAACTATCTGATGTAATCCATTGCACCCATTCTGTTGGTGGCCGTATGGGGTATCTCTGTTTTTTTGTTACTGTAAATAAACAGTGCTGCAGTGGGCATTCTTGTCAGTAACTCCTGGTGCATAAGTGTGGTAGTTCCTCTAGGACATCGGTTTTCAACTGCAGTGAGTCGTAGGAGAGGGGTGAGGATGTTTGGCAGTGTACGATTAATTGTGGGTTGTAGCCACAGTGGTTACCCAATCAAGGAAGACATTAGACAAAGCCTAGACTAAGCCGTTTTGGTTTCACAACTGGGAGGTGAAGTGCTACTGGCATCTAGTGGGTAGCGGCCAGAGATGCTGCTAAACTTCCTACAACGCAGGCACAACAAAGAATTATATGCCCCAAATGCCTGAAGTGCTGAGGATGTGAACGCTGCTTTAGGGTAAATAGCTGGGGGTGAGGTTGGTGGGGGTATGGTTTGGGCATGTTCAGCTTTACTAGTTACTGCGTGTCCTGAGTGTGTCAAGGAGCTGTGTAAAAATGACAGCTTCCTGCCAAACTGAGGTAGATTCGTCAGACCAGAGAAAGACTCAGATAAGTCTAGTTTGGTGAGCTTATGTGGGGGTCCTCATCCTCTGTGGTGGGAGGCCAGATAGCATTTTTCAGGATCCATGCTCACCACAAAACTAGAGGGGTTTTTTATAATGAACGTCCATATGCAGGTGGGGAGGTTTGTGAAGGGCAGTGGGACTTCTAAAATAAGATTTACTGATCAGTCACCAGTTCACAACCAGTTCCAAGCCTTTCCTTTTTAACTGCTCAGGAATGCTGCTGCAGTTTTGGGAGTGGGAAAGAGCAGGAAGGATTGGGGGTGGGGTGGGGAATGCAAAGTCCTATGCCACTATCCACCATCTTCCCACAACTTTCAAACACCTCTTCTGCATGAAGCCCTGAGAAGGGGTATAAATGGTAAGACTGTGAGGCAAGGCCACAGCTTCAGTATAAACAAGACAAACAATACAGGAGTTCCTGGGCTCTGGGAGTTGCCACCTGGAAGGGTGGCTATTATTTGTAGTTTTTAGCCTATTACTCCAATTTGTCAAAGATAAGGGAAGGATTTTCCTGGGGAGAGGAGAGCTGCCCAATGCTGGCACATATCCACACACCCAGCAGTTTGATTGTGGGTGGTTGCCACAGTGGCAGCCCAGTCAAGCAAGAAGTTAGACAAAGTCTAGACACGAAGCCATGTGAGCCTGGAAGAGAGGCCTAAGGGCACAAGCACAGATGTTTAGTGGGTACCCAGAGGGGGAGTAAAATAACAGTGGAACATTCTTCCATAGGCCTAGTATCCGGGCTTTGCAGCTTTTCTAGGGCCACTCTTGTTGTGTAGCCTCAAAGCTGCTTCTTCAGCACCTTTAGATCTGGGTTCCTGCTGTCAGTGAGTCACTTAAAAATTCTAGGTTATACACAAAAAGCAGAGCACAGAAAGAAATGTGACTGCTCCAAGAGCTTATAGTCTAGGCCCTAATTTCCTTATAAGTATTTTAAATAAATCTGTTTCTAGAGATTATTATGACTTCAGACTGTAGTAGAAGTTTTGTTTTGATTTACTTTTATACTTTCAGCAAGATTATGTTAATCATGGGTATTTCACTTCACATTAAAATGAATAGCTTCCATACTGTTTGTTGTAAGATACACAGTGCTCACGAATATACTTCAGCAGTACAGGAAAAAAAAAAAAACATTTCCCAATTATTTTAGGAAAACCTAAGAATTCCAATAGAATCAAGATTATTTCCCCCCTACCGCTACCTTAATATGCAGATTGAGATGGCATCTGACAGGTTTCTCTGTTATGAAGTTACATTTTTTTATCAATATCAACTCACCAATTTCTACTTAATTATGGCTTCCTGGAATCAGCTTTTACATGGAAATCCTTCAGTTTAGAAAATGCTTTATAAACTTCCTACAGCCTATAACTTCCTATAACCTCTTAAAACCATTTATAACCATTTAAACAGACTAGTTACTTCACCTTAAGACAAATTTCACCTTTAAATAAGCTTATTAAATTACAGTCAACAATAGACAAAATTTACTTTCCCAAACCCTCTACAACTTTTTGTATCTATTCAGGTCTTGTCCTACATAGTCCCACTCTCATGAAAACCAGCTATTTTATCTTAGGACAGAAACATGCTGCCTTAAGCAAGCTTATCAGATTTTAGTCAGAATTGACTATGAATTCATTTCCACTAACCTTTTAATTCTTTCCATATCCATTTAATTCTTACATCTCTCAGTTCTAGAAAAATCTAGTAATTTCACTTTAGGACAGAACTATGTTCTCTTCTTTAACTTAGTTTCATTAAACACAGTTTACATCATCTTAAAGATCTAATAAATATAATAATAATTTGTTAATGTCTGTATATACCCAATTGAAACAATTATAGTTCATGCAAGAAATGTATTTTTCTCTTCCTCTATAAGAGGCTAAAATCTGTTTTCCATAATATTATATCTCAAAAGCATACTGACTATCTGGCTCTGGAATATATATATTATAATTGTTTAATTTATTTCAATCATAATTTAGAAAAACTTCTGTAGCTTTCAAGGATGTTTTCTTAGTAAAATTTGGCATGTGGATTATTAATTACCATCATCCCAAGGCTGCTAAAAAATTTAAATTGGAGAATTACAGGGATCAACTATATAAACCAAGGTTTATTCTATGACATTCCCTCTGTCTCTATTATTCTTTTTTTTCAAATTTTTAAAAATTTTTAATAAATTTTAAAAGATGCTTAGATTACATAAATGTTACACAAAAATTACAGGGATTCCCATGTTCCTTACCTCCCACACCTCCCATAACATCCCACATAAACATCTTTCACTAGTGTGGCACATCACCTGCAATGGATATACACATCCTGGGGCTTTGCCCTAGGGGGATCAGCTATATAAACCAAGGTTTATTCTATAACATTCCCTCTGTCTCTATTATTCTTAACTCCCAGGTCTAGTAGACAGAATTCTAAGCTAAACTCAAAACTCCCCATCTTTTCACATAATGCTTCACCCATAGCTCTCTCAACTGGTTTTAATGAAAGCCTTAAATTCAGTCAAGGTTAAGAGAAGACCCTGGGGGCTGGTAGATCAAGGAACCTAGGAAAAATCTTTTTTCTTCTTCCAATAGTTTCTATATTCAGATTTCTATATGGCCTTCTTTTCATCCTGCTCTGTTTTTCTAATTTGGGATTCCAAGAGTACTCATTTACATATGTTTGTACATAGATATAAGCATTTATTTAATTTTTAAAAATTTGAATATAGCTGTAAAGAATTTTCATTTCTTAATTTGATATGACAATCTGGCGATACGAAAATATACATTAAACAGACACACAAATAGAGTTAGACTCACAAACAGAAACAAAATTTACTAGTTTGACTCATAATTCTCACTCCTTTGGTATGGTTGTCTTCAGGTTTTCCACCACCCCATGCCTCTAGTTTTTAAACCTTTTCAAATCTCCTCTGGGATCAGTGTTGCCTGCAATGTGCAAGCTTGTTCTTGGAAATACTTTAAGTTCCAAAAATAAAATTGGGGAAAAGGTTATCTGGGCACTATTTGGTTAACAGGTTTTTAGCAAGGGAGATACACTCAGGAGGCTATGCTTTAAATATTTTTATTTAATTCACTAGTAAGTCTCCCTTCCCACTGGGCCCTTCTATTTCAGGTTCTTTTGGTTACTGCCCAGTGGTCCTTGGGGCTTTCTAATTTCTTAAGAATGTCTCCCATCCCTTGAGGGATGGGTGAAGGGGTCTTAACCTTTTTTTTTTTTTTTTAATTTTTAAACAATTTATTGAAGTATATCATTAATACATAAACATACATAAACTATAAGCGTTCAGTAAACACCATGAACTTACAAAACAATCAGGGTCTTAACCTTTTGTTCTAACCCTGCTCTAACCTCAGTAGTGACCTTTGCCCTTGAAGCACCAACTTTTCTCAACTTGGCCTTTAAGGAAGCCTGAGAGAGTTTTCCTCAGTTCCTGCACTACTTCGTTTGTTCCCTATAAATTTCAATTGCCAGTTGGAGCAATTAAGCTTTTTATCTTCTTTTGGGTCTCTGTAGAGTGGGATATATTTTCCCAGTTATATAAATCTGACATGGGGAATGGGGTAAGGATGCATACAAATTCTTTGTCTATTCCTAGAAGCATTTCCCAGAGTAAAAATTTTGCTGGCTCAGAGGCTGTTTTTAGGGAGTCATTCTGGCTGAACTGAGAGACAGGATTCTCCTTTAGCGAACCCTACCCTAGCCATTTTCCTCCATTTATCTAGCTGTTCTGAGAGACCTGTCACTAAAGTGGAGATGGAAGTCCACATATCTCTTTCTATTTGTAACTCTTCCCTTAATTTCTCAGTCTTCCTCGAGACTGTCTGCTGTGGCTAGCCATACCACCTATAACAATGACTAGCTGACTCCTGCTGCAGTGCATCTGCCACCCTTACTAAATTTCAAAATCTTTTGTCCTTGAAACATGCTGTTTATTCCATTCGATATCTTCGGGGTGTCCCTGTACTCACATGCAGTGGAGCACAGCAGTTAAGCAAGCAGGTGACCCCACCCCACATGGAGGTAGCAGGCCACCCCAAGTTATTCCCTTCTTGGATTCCCCGCCCTGGCTCATACTTTGGTCTGAAGTACCCTGCCAAATATACCAATTTAATAATGAGCAAATGTGGGTTCCTTTTCCCAATGCACCTTAAAGACTAATTCCTGAGGCATTGAGGTTTCAAAGAGAGAAAGAGCTTGTTTGCACAAGCAAAGGAAGCCACTGGCCTTGTGACCCCCAAAACTGCCTGTTGGATCTGCAGACATTCTATTTTATAACAGCAAGATCCTATTGAGTAAATGGGGTAGAGATGGCACATGTTCCTTCAATATAAATATTAAGGGACAGAACTGGATGGAGATGGGCACTAAACCAGGGTATGTCACAAGGTTCTGGGATAGCAGAGTACAGGACAAAGGTCAGTTACAAGGTTTTTCATATGGATATTAAACAGAAGTCAGTCTAGAATGCCATCACAGTAGTAAGAATACACAAAGGTGAGCCTAGTTCTGGAAAAACCATAAACAAGGATAAGGTCAGTCTAGAATTACCATCACAATAGCATACACAAGCATGAGGCCAAGTCTAGGGTAACCATAAAGGGGTGAGGCCTGTTTGGAGTGACCTTCACAATAGCAGGTCTAGGCTAGCCTGAGTCTAGCTGGTTTACATTTGGCTATTTTATAATATTAAAGCATCAATATAAGGATTTAGTCATCATAATTATTTGTTAATTTTTAACCCTCAGTTAAACTTCAGACAGCCAGCATCTCCTGGGAACTCATCAAGGACCTTCATCAGAGACCCTGGTTTGCAGCTTGCCCTATAGAGTTTGGGCTTGTACATCCCCATGGTCACATGAGATAATTTTATAAAATCTGCTATTTACAGTTATCTCCTGTCAGTTGTTTCCCTAGAGAACCCTGACTAATACACTGTGTAAGGCCCATGCTTTCCTGTTTCTTTGTATGCCTTGTAATTTTGCATTGATAACTGGGTATTTTGAGTATAATTTGTAAATCAGAGTCTCCCGTTCCCCATGGTTTTTTTTTTTTGTTGATTGTTGAGTGCTCCTGTTATCCATTTGTTTGGTCACTTTTCCAGACTACTTTTGCAAAGACTTTATTCATCATAATGTGTGGTCTCTGCAGTCTCTTTCTGACAGATTTCCTTAAGTGCATGGAGACAAAAAAAGAAAAAAGAATGCTACTCCTCCCATCTTTGCACCTTGGCTGTGAGCTGGGACATGCCTTCACTTCTCAGCTTTAGCCTTTACCACCTTCCTAGGTGGCACTCCTCTCTGCCAGGCGGTGCTGACATAGGTGCCTCTCAGGTCTTTTCTGAGCATGCATCTGGTTCTGCACATGTGTGTTGCATCTGTTTTCATGGTATACATGATAAGTCATCTTAACCCTTGTCCCCGCAAGAAACTTCCTCCTCAACCTTCTCCTTCCCAAGATTTTGGATGTGTCTGCTCCTTCCCCGATTCACCATTCCCTTTTCTAGGTGAGCACAGGCAGTGTATGTTTTTAAATCTTTTGAGAGATGCCACTGTCCCCTGGAAAACTGCTCCAGCCTGATGTGTGATGTGAAACAAAGGTCAGCCTCTGTTCTAGTTCCTTAGGGACCCATCAGGTCAAAAATGCTCAGCCACAGTATTTAAGAACAAGGTCTGTATTAGCCCCCTGCCACCACCAAGCCACACCAGGGATGCACAGGGCACCATCTCCATAACCACTGCTGTCTTGCTGGGGAATCGGAGATGGTATGATGGTGAACGAAAATGTCACACTTGCTTACCCCAAATTCAGCTTCCTTTTTCTTCATTAGGAAGCTCTCTGGTTGGTGAAAGTTTTAGATTAACCCCAGAGTTCCTAAAGTAGTGCTTGTCAGTCTTTGCCAGATTATGGTTATTTCAGTGGATGAACGAACTCTTTGAGTACCCTGTTCCACCATTTTTTGTGTGTATGTGTGTCCTCTGGTGAATGTTTCACCAGAGTGTGCATTCAGAAGGGGGACTGCTGGGTTGACAGTTTGCCCATGTTCAGCTTCTGAGGTATTCCCTAGGTGCTCACAGCCCTTGGTGTTGGCAGAGATACAGTTCCATCAGCTTAGTAGGTGGGAGATGGATCATTCCTATGGTTTTAATTTGTATTTCCCTGATTGCTGACAATGTATGGCCTCAAAATAATTATTGACCATTTAAGTTTCCATTTTTATGCGTTTCCTTTTGACATTTTTGCTCATTTTTTTCATTATGTGTTTTGTATTTTTCATTGTTTTTTAGAAATCTTTATGTATTTTGAATATGGTTTCTTGTTATATGCATTCTGTACATCTTCTCAGTCTCTTTCTTTGGTTTATGTTGTTGATGCTTTATTGTATAAATGTACTTTAGTTATTTATTGCTTCATCCCAAATTACCCCCAAGCTTAGAAACTTAAACCAGCAAATATTTCTTATTTTCTGTGGGTCATGAATCACAGGTTTAGCTGAGCTCCTCTGTCTCAGTAACTCCCTTGAGGCAGCAGTCATGCTGTCACCAGGGCCTGTGGTCTCATCTGAAGGCTCAATTGGGTGGGTGGGGGAGGTTTGGAGGTTTCCATAAGATTTAATTCTCCATGGTTTGTTGGACTGAGGGCCTCAATTTTCTCTAGTGTTTGCCCCATGGGCCTTTCAAAAGGCCACTTACAATTGGGCAGTTTGCTTCCCTCAGTAAGCAAGTGAGAGAGTGAACAAGAGAGAAGCTCCAGTTTCTCTTTAGTCTTATCTGAGAAGTGACATCCTGTGGCTTTTGCCATGTACTGTTTATTTGAAGCAGGTCACTAGGTCAGCTCACACTGGAGGAAAGTATCACACAGTGGTGTGACTCCCAGGAGGTGAGATCACCGGGGGCTGCCTACCACTGATGTGTTGAAATTTGTGGTAGTTAAATTACCTATCTTCCTCCATAGTTTGGGCTTTTTGGCCTTCTTAAAGAAGGATTTCCCGACTCTGAGATTTTTAATATATTTTAAAAATTTAAAAGTCTTATTCATGTAGTACTTAATAAATTTAAATCTGCAGTGTCCGGTACTGTACCCAATAGCCACATATGGCTGTTTAAATTAAAATTAATTAAAAATTATATAAATAAAAAGTTCGGTTTCTTAGCCACACTAGCACCATTTCAAGTGCTCAATAGCAACTTGTTGCTGGTAGTTACTCTGTTGGGTGGTGCAGATATAGAACATTTTATCATCACAGAGAGTTGTATTGATATTGCTGA
>JAQZBX010041634.1:0-22277 GCA_029593785.1 Cabassous unicinctus | reverse complement strand
ACCAGTTTCTTCTGGTCATTTATAAGATTGATATCTGGCAACTGCAGCTCACAAGCTTTGCTTTCAGACAGACTAAATTCTCGAAATCCAACAAAAACTTTCTGGAGTTCATCCCAGTATTCCAAACTACAAGGAACCTAGGTTAAAATAAAGAAGATTTTAGAAATTGCAAATAGAAACTGTATGTCTGTATTTGTTACAATGTAAATTAAGCTTTCATAAAAGTTATAACATTAATAAGACTTTTAAAAAATTATTTCTTAAATCCAATAGTTTGAGACTAAAAGCTAACATTTAATGAGCACTTAGCAAGTGGCAGGAACTGTTTCTAGCACTTGGCATGCATTATCTCATGATTAAATTAATTCTTACAGCAGCCCTGGTACCCAGTAACATAATTATCCCCCATTTCAAACTTAGAGGTTGAGAAACATGCTCAAGTTCATAGAGATGTTATGTGAGGGAGCTATGATTCAAACCCAGGTTGGTGTGACTTTAGAGACAGCCAGAAGTTGATTTTGAAAATACAAGTGTGTGTTTTGTGTAGCCATGAAGGGAACATGGAGGCTGAGGTTCAGTCAAATCAGGGATGTGATCGACTACAGGATGAAACACGCAGAAGAACAAAAATAAATGAGAAGAGGTAAAATTAGACCCCCTTTAAAAAAAAAAAAATCTTTTTTTTTAATTTGAAGAAATTCTCTGTCTAGTTTTTTCAGTTCAGAATCCCAAATTACAGGCCCATACAATTCAGCATTGACAAAGAGTAGATTATAAATTCTGTCATACTTGGCTCATTGTTTTCATGCTATGTGTATTTAAAATCAGCTTCAAAAACATTTTAATCTTTATGATTTTTAGGAACTTCCCAGGGCTTACAGTGAGCAATGGCAAGCAAATTTTCAGTTGAACGTGCGCTTAAGTTGGTTGAGTCTTTGCAAACTCCACTGGTCTTAAGACTTTTAAAAGGGGACAAGGCAGGAAAAGACAATACTTTAGAATTTCTTTTCATAGTTATATTCATTCAGTTTTCTTTTTTAAAAAGACTCAGTCAGTAATAATATGTGAAAACAGCCAAGAAATTTTTAAAATAGAAGAGAAATATGGGGAACAAGTTCTACTGGGTGTTAAATAAATATATTATAAAGCTTTAGTAATTAAGAGAGTAAGGTTGGAGTAATAACATACAAATAGATTAGAAGTATAAATGTGCAGAAAAAGAGACAAGTATGGATAAAATTTTAATATATAAAGAAGGTACCATTTCAAACAAGTGGGGAACATGAAGTTGCAAGAATTGACTAGCCATTTGGTAAAATCAAAAGTGGGTCCCTGGGAAGTGGATGTGGCTCAAGCGACTGGGCTCCCATCTACCTTATGGGAGGTCCCAGGTTAATTTCCCAAGGCCTCCTGGTGAAGGCGAGCTGGCCCGCATGGAGACCTGGCGCAACAAAAAGAGACAAAGAGGAGAGACAATGAAAGGCACAACAAACCATGGAGCTGAGGTGGCTCAAGCGATTGAGTGCCTGTCCCCCACACTGGAGGTCCCAGGATCAGTTCCCTGTACCTCCTAAAGAGAAGACAAGAAGAGAAGACAAGCAGACAGAGAGCACACAGCAAATGGACACAAAGAGCAGACAGCGAGCCCCAAACAACAAGGGTGGGGGGAATAAAAAAAAAAAAAGTGGGTCCCTATATCATTTCTTACATGAAACTAAACTCACTCTAAGAGGATCAAAAAGTTGAAGGCTGAAAAATGAAAGTTTAAAACAATAAAACATCAATTAGTATTTTTAATAACTCATAATAGGTAGTCTTCTCTATGTATGAAACCCATGGATGGAAAAAAAAAACACCCACAATTGATAAAGTCAAATTTTAAAAAAGCAAACTAGGATAAGACATAGGTGGCATCTGATGGCAGATCAAAGAATATTTGTTCTGATAGCAGAAAGCTCTTACAATTCAGTGAGAAAATGATAAGTAAGCCTATAGAAAAATAAAGGCAATTGTTGGGAGAGGTAATTAGGCCTGGACCTGAGTGCCCCTGCATGCTCTTGTAGACCCTGCAAGACCATGACTGCTATTTACTGGGGCCATTTCTCAGGGCTGTTTTTCCAGAGAGTAACCTGGAGGGATGAGGTAAAGTCTTGATGTACAAGGATAGGGTTAGAATAGGTCCATAATATACAGCACCAAGCTGGGAACTATTGTGGAAAGGCTTTAGGCAGTTTAAGGGCAATGAAAGTGGACTGTGCCCACACTGGGGCCAAGGGAAGGAGGAATTTTGGGAGTTCAAAAAGAGAGATCTGGAAAAAAGCAAAAGAGCTTTATTTAATTCACTTTGTGTGAGGCTGGCTCAGGGCTACATACTTCAACTGGAACATTCCAGGCTACTCTGAAAATTTGCAAAACAAGAGAAAATAAACTATTATAGAAATGCATTTGAAAATGTCAGTTATGTGCTTGACATGATTTTCCTTTATATTATCAATTTTCCTTGGTTAACAAAGGGGTATTGATAAGTTCCTCCAAATGAATCCCCTACTGAAAAAATTTCAAATTGTTTCACCATAAGTGCATTTGTAAAAGTTAAATATTTCCCCCCCGATATAAGAATTGTCTTAAAAACCTCAAAACAAAGACTTATAACATTGAGTATAATTAATATTTTAAAGGTAATTTTATTCAATTGTCCATTCAAATATATATTAAGCAATAAATTTATAAAATAAAAACTATACATATATAATATTTATATTATCTTATCTCTCTACTCAAAAAAATCTTTTTGGTGTCATACTCAGGATAAAATCCTGGCCCTGTCACATAAATCATTTCTCTGTGACCTTGGACAACTTATTTAATGATTCTGAGTTCCAGTTCTCTCATTTGAGAAATGAGAATAATGAAACCTATATATAAATGTTTTTAGGGAAAATTATGGATTTTGGACTTTATCTTAATGTCAGGTATCTTTGAAGGGTTTTTTCCCAACATCTTTTATTAGTAGTATTTTAAAAAAATTATTTAATTAATCTCTCCATACACAGGCAAAACAAAGTATACCAAGTTTAACATATTAGAACTTGCAAACCTAATTACTGCCTAGAGAAGAGAAAACAATCTACACAAAGCATGCTTAACCAGGATGCCAACTCATCTGCCAACCTCCAAGAACAAGGGGATGAACATGATAGATAGACTGCCCCCCATCTGAACCTTCATTCATCACCATTTGATAACCCTTCTTCAGGCCCAGATCAGCAGCACATTTCTTGCCAACAATCATTAAATGTCCAGGTAGACTTTCATCATCATCTTCTGCTACAGAAATCCGAGAAATATGTTTAAGAATTACCAGAAAATATATTAGTGCTTGAGGGGAAATGTCATAGAAAGCAAGACACTGGTCAACTTCAAAAGTGATTTTGGTGGGGATTTCCTTGTGAATAATCTTCCCGAAGATTGTGTTACCACCAGGCTGGGCGGCCTGACCTTGGCAATCCCATCTGCCATTGCGGCCTCCCTCTGGCATGGCAGCTCCAGGAGAAGCTAGGGAACTCTTTGAAGGGTTGTAAGCAAAGAAGTGAAGTAGTAAAATTTATGTTCTCAAAAGATTCTGGATACTGTGTGGAGAAAAGATAAAAAAGAGGGAAGAGCAGATGTGATAAGACCAGTTAGGAGGCTAATGCAGTGGTCTATGCTAGAAATGTTGATTAATTAGAGTATGGTTGGTGGCAGCAGAGCAGTATGTGAAAGACTCTTGGGACATAAAATTAACAAGACTTGTGGACTGATTAAATATGAGAAATGAGAGGGAGATACCAAGGATGACTCTCAGGTTTCTGGCCTGAGCATCAGGGATGGGGAAGACTGACTTGTCTTCTCTGGGAAATAGATGTGTGATATGTGTAAAGTAGAAGAGGGGAAATCGTGAATTCATTTTTAGATGAGCTGAGCTGGAGGCACTGAAGAGCCATCCAAATAGAAATATTGAGTAAGGAGGTAGCTATTCTGCAGAGTGGGAAAGTTAACTTTGTTGATGCTCAGATACAGGTTTGGCCAGCTCTAGATTTTTTTCAAGAAGAACAGAGAGCAATGAAGTTTAGGATGTTTATTTGCAAAAGGGTGTTTTAAATAATGAACTAAGTGTCTAAAGTGGTTAAGAAGGGATAAGAAGACAGAGTGAGCCAACAGGAAGAAATCAGAGATCTAGAGGTTTATATACAGTTTGATGAATGACTATAGCAGAGATGTTGAGTAGGAAGGTTGTGGAGCTATGAGAAACTGCAAGAGAGAGATGAGGATTCTGGAGTGAATGATTTAGGAGGCAGAGCAGTTTTTCTGGGTGACAAAGTCTAGGGCATGTGTGTAAGAGTGAGTAGTAAGACTTCAATAGAGTGGAGGAAGAGATCACTAGAGTGAGGTCAAGCTAGGGTTCTAGATGACAGTGAAGGAAAAGAATGGAGCCATGACCAAAGAGAATGAGGGAGAGGGACCAATAAGATAGATGGCAACAACAAAGAGGAGTTATACAATAAGAAGGAATAAGCCTCAAAGAAGAAGGGAGATTTTATAAGAGGGTAGAGGAGTAATGGCCTGCAAATGGCACTAGAGAGCAAGAACACCCCATCTCCTGACCTTGAGGTAAAAGGGATATGAGAGAATGAAGACTCCATTTCCGAGGGTTGCAAGGGTGAACAGAGTCTCTAGGGAAAGCCAGATTTCATTTAAGGTGATGGGGTCAAGGAAATATTTGAAGAAGAGGACGAGGTTAAGGAGAGTTCACTAACCATAAAGCAGGTGTTTCAGAGGGCTCAGTGGAACGGCTTGGAAGGTAGGAAAGAAGAGAGGTTGGTAAGAGGAGGAAAGAGAGATATAAAGCAGTACCTAGGGACAGGAGGATAAGTTTTAGTTTTATAATTTGAGTAACTAAAAGAGGGAAAGTGGAACTTTCCTGGAAAAGAGGGAAGTAACTGGAAAAGAGGGAAGTGAGGTATATGTTGGAATTAAGTTCGGATTTAGGAGGAGTAGGGACATTGGCCATGGGTTTCTAATAGTCTGTTGGTACTTCCTGAGGCTTGGCTGGCATGGCATGTGTTCTCTGATGAGTTTTCTTAAAGAAATAGAGCTGTGTTTCCAGTAAATTCCTAGCACATGTACATGGTATATGCTTAATAAATATTTTTTGAAATAAAGAAGATACCTGCTGGAAAGACAACAATCTTACCCTCTTTAATACTCTTCCATTCTAGAAAAGTCTTGCTTTATATACTGGGGCTTTCCTTTAAATTATTTTTCATACCCACTTTTAACAAAGTTTGCATTTCCTTTGTCTCTCAGTTAGAAGTTGACATTGCCCCGCTAATCTCTAGGTCAATAGTGACATAATTAAACTAAAAATCTAAGGTAGTCATATTTTGCTTAGAGCTTCATATGGTAGCAATTAATTATTCTCAAGAAATAACTCTGGGCTCTATTTTGTGTCCTCTATTTAAAATAACTATTATGTGCTTTTGCTTAAAAGAGATGATGTGAATGATCTTTAGTTAACACATCTATAACTGAGGATTTATTATTAATTCCTGTACTGAATAATTTGAAGGAAAGATGACTATTTCAAGAAAGTTTGGTCGCCAAAAAATAGTTTAGAGAGCCTGAATATTTAGTACTAAGTCATGGGAAATGGGGACAAGTAAATTGGTTTCACTGGAAAACATTCCCCATTGTAACACATGGTACACTTCAAATTACTTTCAAGATTATATATATTTTTACTACATTTTGTTTTCCTACCCATTATATGACAGGACCTAAAAAATTAACCAGCCATACATAATAAACTGTACTATAAGCATATGTGGTCTTTGCACATGAATATATTTTAGGTTGTATATTTGCCAGTTGGTAAGAGCACATCTATTTTTGTATTTAAAATGTTATTCCACAATTTGTTTCCATTTGGTGGCTAATTTGGGAAGATTTGCATGTGTGTTGGTCATTTAAAAATATTTTTGGTACAAAGAATATTTTGGCACTTAATTTGTTTTTATTACTTAGTACTGCCAAGACTATTAGCAGGGTTGTGACTGCCCTTTTGTCCTCATGGATAAATAGTTTTGATTTCCTTGTGTAGGGACTGCTTAAACTGGTTCGTTGCCTCTTTGCCCACTCACTCCCACCAAGCAGCCTAGACAAAGGAAAAAAAGGAAGTGTCTTCATATATACATACATGCATAGAAAGGAGCTGGAAGGTAGAAAGAAGGGAGACCTAGTAACTGATGTATCTTGTCAGTCTCCTTTAGTTGTCCTTCCCTTTATATTACGACAAAAGAGAGGAAGACCAGCTGACTGTGTGGGCTGGTTAGTGAGTACAAAGCCAAAGCCTCCATTCAGTGCTCAGTTATTAAAGCCAGGCAATAGCAGGGTATACTGTCTTTGTCGCTCCTCCTACATTTCCAAATTTCCCCAGATGCCAAGTCAACAGGTGGGTATAGTAGAGGGAAGAACAGCTGCTTCTCCACTATCATCCATAATTTTGGTAGAAACATTAATATTAATAATGGTGGCACCTATGTTCGAAGAACTTACTTTTCAATAGCCCTGTGCAATTTATAAAGATCTTTCATATACACTACCTTATTGAGGAAAATATTAGTCCCATTACATTTGGTAAGTGACAGACCTTTTGACTGTAAATCCTATCCTCTTTAAACTAATTAACTTCAGGGAGTGACTGTAACTCAAGTGATTAAGCGCCTGCTTCCCAAGTATGAGGTTCCGGGTTTGATCCCTGGTACCTCCTAACAAAACAAACATGAAAAAACCAACCAGCATTGGGGAGTAGAAGTAGCTCAGTGGCTGAGCACCTGCTTCCCATGTACAAGGTCCTGGGTTCAATCCCCAATACCCCAAAAAACAAAACAAAACAAAACAAAAACTAAACTACCTTCAGATTAAAAGAAGAAAACTAGAACCTATAATGTGTCATTAACAATATCCAATTTCAATTTTTTAAAAGTGGATTCTTAGGCAGCAATCTAAATGTAAAATACTTTTTGATCTTTGCCATTTCTCCCAGTCATTTATAGTTACTTACTTTGGCAGTTTTTAAATTTCTTTTAGCAATTCTCCTTTATTGAGTTTTATTTGACTAAGATTTCATAGAATCAACTTTCTTTTTATCCTCACATTTCACTGGATTTGATGATATTTAATCAAATTATGTAATTATAACAAATATAATTGTCATAAACAGATTGAAAGTAATCATAACTGACTCTTGATAAGCATACAACACAACTGGAATAGAAACCAGGGGAGTTTTAACAGTCTACACAAGCTTAAGTGTCTAAGGTCATCAGTTAAAATGTTTTACAGAAGGAATGGTGAATTTGTTAATCTGGTCAGTCAACTAAGTGAGGGCTGGTTAGGAGAGCATTTAATTATATTATACCAGCAATTAGAATTTAAGAATATATATGTTTCCATTTCTCTAGATCAGTGACTTTGAAACTTTTCTAACAGAGATGTGCAGTTAAAAATACATTTTACACTGAGTCTCAGTACACACACACACATAATTGAAATAGAAGTTTCTAAAATAATACCCTAACTACATGCAATTCCAACCAATATTTTCTGTTTCATTTTTTAAAACCTGCCTTTTGCTTAATGACTTCTTCCATTGTGACTATTCTTAGACCTTGATCCTATAAACATTCAACTCATTTTCTACTAGTTTTTCTAAGATGGGGCATTTAAAAATAGCTGATTCTTTAAAACTTGGAAACTATTTTGGTATTCTAGTATGTTCTAAATTTATTTACTTCCTCTATACTCAACAAGTTATCAAAACACAACTCATTAAGTCATATTCCTTTCTCATTATTTTTATACACATATATAATAGGCTCTTTCTGGGATATCTAGTTTGTGTCAGTAATCTGTGGTTTGATTATATTGTTTTCATTACTATTGCTTTAAAATAGTTTTAAAAAATGGGTAGGGAAAATACCCCTCATAGCATTCTATTAAAATAAGAAAGGTCTATATCATTAATAAATATAACTATTAATAAATTGTCATGAAACAGATGAATAAATAACATAGACCAATGATTCCCAAACTGAATAATGGGAATATTTCTTTTCTTTTTTTTAAAGTGTTACTACTAACTATAGTCTGTATCTTCCTCCCCCATACATTTTTTAAGGATTTATTTACTTTCATCCATTTTTTACACTGCCCCCCCCCCATTTTTGCTGTTTCTGTGTCCATTCACTGGGCAACTCTCTGTGTCCATTTCCTGCCCTCTCTTCTCATCCTTCTCCTCCTGTTTTCACTGGGATTCAACCCTCGGAATCTCCGATGTGGGAGAGAGGTGTCCTACTGCCTGCACCACCTTAGTTCCTGGTTTTTCGGTGCGTATCTTCTTGGCTCTCCCTTGTGTCACTCTCCTGTTATGTCATCACCTTGCTGCGTGGCTCGTGGGACCTGGCGGCTCACCCGCTCGTGGGGCCTGGCGGCCCACCCGCAGAAGGGGCCTGATGGCACACCCACTCACGGGGCCAGGAGGCTCACTGGCTCACAGGGCCTGGCGGTGCACCTGCACACGGGGCCTGGTGGCCCATGCGCCTTCTATATTTTTCTTTTTTAAATTTTTACCGGGAGGTCCTGGGGATGGAACCCAGGTCCCTCCATATGGGAGACGGACGCCCAACCACCTGAGCCACATCCGTCCCCTTTCTTTTCTTAAAAATCAATTTTATTGATATATTAATAAAGCATACAATCTATCCAAAGTGTACAATCAATGGTATTTGGTATAATTACATAGTTATGCATCCATCATTCAATCATTATTAGGGCATTTTCATGATTCCAATAATAATGATAATAATAATAAACAAAGACAAACAAACAACAAATTCTACCCCTTAATAATCACCTCTCAATCTGTCTGTGATTCCCCTGCCATACATAGCAGCTAGTCTGCTTCCATCTAATTTATTTGTATTTATAATTTCTATATATGGAGTCAGCAACTATGCAGTACCTTTTGTCTAGTTTCTTTCACTTAGCATATTTCCTTCTTTTAAATGGGAGATTATTAATTTATTACTATACACTACTGTCCATAGTTTGCTTTGGTTATATTTTTGCCTGATATTAACATTTTGTAACATTAATGTACATTTGTTCAGTTTCAAAGAAAAACAGTCCTATATATACAATATTACCCATACTCATATTTCACATGAGGTTGTGCTATGCTCTACAGTCCCATGTTATATCTTTTAGCTTTTCTTCTAGTAATATACATGACCTTAGACTTTCCCTTTCAACCGTCATACCCATATATCAGCACTGCTAGTTACAAACACTGTGATGTGCTTTCACCATTTCTATTCATTTCCAAAGATTTATGAACAACCTTTTTACCAATTCTGCACAGATCAACCCTCAGCTTTCCATTCTCTAACCTCAATTATATTTTCTGGTGATTTTTATTTTGTCCTCACTCATTCAAATTAGACATATTAATCATTCAATAACACTCTCTTTTATAACTTGACATCTAGTTGTAGAGTACTCATGTTCTATTTAAAATTAACTATTGGTTTATCTTCCTATAAAATGTAATTTTAAAATTTTAATATATATAATATGGATATTTAAAATCATGTTATGTATTAGGGTCCATGTTCTTTTAATATTTGAATCAACTACTGAAAGAATGTAGTGATCAAAATACATATCTTAGAAAGTAACAAACATGAAATAAAGTACTGTATAATTTGTTTTAAATTAAAGAAATATTTTCTTAGTGGTTGCCCTAGGGATTAAAAATTAACATCTTAATTTATAAAAATCTAGTTTGGGTTAATACCAACTTAATTCCAATGGTATACAAAAACTTTGCTCCTATATAGCTCCATTCTTTCCACCCTCTTTTGTGCTGTTAGCATCATACAAATTCAACCTTTATACCTTGTGGGCCCATGAACACAGTTTTATAATTATTGCTTTATGCAGTTGCCTTTTAGATCAAGTAGGAGAAAAAAAGTTGTAAATAAAAAATACATTTATCTATGTTTTGTATTTACCTATGTAGTTTCCTTTACCAGTGCTCTTTATGTGTTCATGTGGATTTGAGTTACTAATATTGTTTCATTTCAGGTTAAGGACCTCTGTCAGCATTTTTTGTAGGGCAGGTTTGCTAGTGACAAAGTCTCTCAGCTTTTGTCTACCTGGGAATATCTTAAGTTGCTCTTCATTTTTGGAGAATAATTTTACTGGATATAGAATTCTTGGTTGGCAGTCTTGCTTTCAGCACTTGGAATATGTCATCCTACTGTCTCCTAGACTCCATTGTTTCTGATGAGAAATCAGCTGAATATCTTAATTAGGATACCTTGTATGTAATGGGTCCCTTCTCTCTTGCTGTTTTCAAGATACTCTCTATTTGATTTAAGATGATTTGATTATGATATGTCGAGGTGTTTATATCTTTCAGTTTATCTTACTTGGAGTTTGTGGAGTTTCTTGGATGTGTACATTAATGTTTTTCATCAAATTTGCAAAGTTTTCAGCCATAATTTCTTCAAATATTCTTTCCTCTCCTTCTGGGAATCCCAGTTGGGTCCCTTAGGCGCTGTTCATTTTTCTTCTTCTTTTTTTTTTCTTTCTGTACCTCAGACTGGATAATCTCAATTGGCTTATCTTCAAGATTGCTGAATCTTTCTTCAGCTTGCTCATGTCTTCTGTTGAGCCTCTCTAGGGAATTTTTTCATTTCAGGTGTTATACTTGTCATCTATGGAATTACTATTTGACTCTTTTTAATAATTTCTATCCCTTTGTTGATAGTCTCTATTTGGTGAGACATTGTTCTCAAACTTTCCTTTAGTTCTTTAGACATGATTTTCTTTAGTTATTTGAACATATTTACATTAGGTGATTTAAAGTCTTTGTCTAATAAGTCCAATGTCTGGGCACCCTCAGGGACAGTTTCTATTGATTGCTTTTTTCTTGTATAAGGGGTATATTTTCTTGTTTCTTTGCATGTGTCATAATTTTATGTTGAAATGGGACATTTTAAAGGATATATTTTACTATATTATTAATTACATAATGGTATTATATCAATAATATTATATTATTAATAGATAATGGCAACTCTGGAAATCAGATAATATACTATCAATACTTTCCCTGGGTTGTTGTTGCTGTTCATTGTAGTTGTTTGTTTAGTGACTTTTCTGAACAACTCTGTAAAGTCTATATTCTTTATTATGACCATTGAAATCTTTGCTCAGATAATGTTTAGATAAAAATTTCCTCAGTCCTGGAACCAATATGTCTTCCAGTCTTTGCTGAGGGACTCTGAGCCTGTTGGGGCATGCCTTCATCTCAGGCAGGCAGTTGAGAATTCTGTTCTAGGCTTCTCTTCCTGCTTGTATAGAGTCTTAAGGTCAGCTAGAGGTGAGAGTGTAGAGCCTTCTGAGGTCCTTCCTGAGCGTGCACTCAGCCCAGGCATGCATAAAGCCCTATGCATGCACATGTTCTTCTAATTTCTCAAGAATATGTTGGAGATTTTCAAAGCCCCTATATACAATTCGTTCAACAGCTTTTCCTTTTATACTTTTTGGTTAGCCTATTGTTTACCCCAACTGTTATCCACTGCCTCAGCTTCAACATTAATTGGTTCTAATTGTTTTTGACATATGTCCCTGGATACTGAACAAGCTCTGAGTCAGTAACTTTTAAAAGAGTAATTGTTACGAAACTCTTATTTTGATAATAGGAAATATTTTATCTCAGAAACAAAGTAAAAATATATATGTAGTTGGTGAAAGAGTTTATAATTGATGACTGGAAGAGAGTAGGCAAGTAGATAGTTAAAAAATAGAGTGAAGTCTGAACACAAAATAGTGAATTGATGAGTGACTCAAAGATACAGTGCATAAGTAGAAAGATGAATGGACTGCAATAAACATTAAAACCTAATAAGCTGAAAAACACCTTTGCTTCTATACTATACATAAGAGGTTTCTATTTATGATTTTAATTTGGATTAAATGTCTTTAAACATAAAGAACATTTTTACAATCAGTTATTTATAATATAACAGAAGAAACATATTCTCCACACAGAACAAATGCAAATTGAGTAGAGATACTTTCAATAGTTAATATTTATAAAACATATTCTAATAGCATTTGTTTGTGTTTGTACTTCAATGGATAAATCTACTCTTTAATAATGACATACAATACAGATATGTTTGTAATCTCAAATGTTAAGCTTTTATTATTACTTTTATATGTATCTGCTTTTTAGTTGATTTTGAAGAAGGAAAAGAAAAGCTTCTATATAACTTCAACTAATAGAAGTCATAAAAAAAACAACCTTATAATATTGGAACCAGTTGAGAAACCACAAGTATTCAAATGCAGGAAATCATGATTTTATAACATTTTAATGTGATCTACTCTTGGGAAACAAAGTTAACCAAACCCTAGTTCTGTACAGGAAATATTCCAGCATACAGTTGTAATACATTGTGGTGAAGGAGTACAGCTGCAGATTTTTCACCTGTAATGCCCCACTGGTATTGTGGCTTACTGCATTGCATCAAGACTGCCTTCCTGCCAGGAAAACCATCTAAGTACAAATAAGACTCTAAGTCCAGATTTTATTTTCCCTTGGTATCAGAATATGGTAATTTAAGAGCCCTGAGAAATGCTTTTTAGGCTTTAAAAGGAAATATGTAGCATTCTTTTATTAGGATCTATGTTTGGGTTTTTGTTTTTTTTTTTTAAAAGAAAAAAAAAAAACAAAAAAAACCCCCAACATATAACCAAGTTATCTTATCAATTTATCAAGCTACCAGGTTTCAAGCAAATGCAGGTGTGTAATATGAAAACTTTCCAGACACTTTTTCTTAAAGAGAAATAATAAAAATATATCAAGAGCTTCTGAGTCAAAACTAACTTAGAGTAAGGTCAATTTTACTATTTTATGGTTTCTTTTAATGGTCCATAAACCCTAAACTCATGCTGTGTTCTCGTCTGACTCTCATCGTTCATGTAGTTTACTTATTTGTAACAAATACAGTCAAATGTACTTGGTGTACTGGAGAGAACAATAATTGAGAGTGAGGGAAAGCTTAATTCTGATCTAAATTTAGTTGCTAACTAGTTTTGTGATCTTGAGTTAAAGTCACCTAACTAATCTGAGCCCTAGTTTCCTTATCTTTAAAAAATTAGGAAGTTGGGATAAGATTATTCCCTTTCCAACTCAAAAGTGATACATAATTGTAGGCTTGGCTTTTAAAAATTTATATTTAGAAGGAGAGCTAATATTTTAAGTGCATATGTCCTAAGATTTACATAATATTATTTTATTGAATTTTAATATTATGTTAATAAGAGTATATCCATTTTACAGATGAGGAAAATAAAGCCGAAAAAGGTTAAACAAGTTGGCCAGGATCTCAATGATAATAAGTTATAGAGCCAGGAGTCCAAATTCAGGACTCTTGGATTCTAGAACCCAAGAAGCTCTTTTACCTTATTAAAATGACTCCCACATTTTATTTACCTGACTGTGACAAGGTTTAAAAAATATGCAACCTGACAAATTAGTAAAGATTATAAACCAAATACATACACTGTGATAAACTACAATCACTGAATACAGCCTCTTAAGAACTCTTAATAAAAAGAAAGAGAAGTATAGTACAGATAGGATAACGCTCAGTCACTGAGAAGATGTCAGTAAGTTATCATAGAATAAGTTTTAGAAATTTTAAAATATTTTGGAGTAAAAAAACAAGTTTACCATATGTTATAAAGGGTTGTTATAAAGTCAAATGTTTATACTAGATCAGAAGTGAGTGAACATTTTTCTACATAGGGCTAAATAGTAAATATTTTAGGCTTTGTGTGCCATATGGACTATGTCACAACTATTCAACTTTACTGTTGAAGCATGAAAGCAGCCATAGACAATATGTAAACCAGTGAGTGTGTCTGTGTTCCAATAAAATTTTATTTACAAAAACAGATGGTGGTAGAGAAATAGGAATGGTCATTCATTGCTGGTGGGAATGATAAAATGGTACAGTCTCTGTGGAAGATAGTTTGGTAGCTCCTCAGAAAGTTAAGTATAGAATTACCAAATGACCCAGCAATCCCACTTCTAGGTATATACCCAAAAGAATTGAAAGCAGGGACTTGAACAGATATTTGCATACCAATGTCCATAGCAGCATTATTTACAATTGCCAAAAGATGGAAGCAACCCAAGTGTCCATTAACTGGTGAATGGATAAACCAAATGTGGTACATACACACGATGGAATATTATTCAGCCATAAAAGGAATGAAGTTCTGATATATCCTACAACATAGATGTATTTTGAAGAGGTCATGTTGAATGAAATAAGCTGGACAGCAATGGACAAATATTGTATGATCTCATTGATATGAAATAATTAGAATAAGCAAACACATAGAGTCAGAATCTGGAATATAGGTTACTAGGGGACATAGTGGAGGTAGGGAATAGGAAGTTAAGGCTTAAAATGTACATGGTTTCTATTTGGGATGATGGAAAAGTTTTGGTAATGGATGGTGGTGATTATAGCACAACATTGTGAACGTAATTAACAGCACTGAATTACATATGTGAATGTGGTTAAAGGGGAAATTTAGGTTGTATATAGGGTACTAATAAAAAAAATTAAAAACCATGGAACAGCACAGCACAAACAGTGAACCCTAAGTTAAACCATGGATGACAGTTAATAGCACAATTATAAAAATGTGCTTCCATCAACAATAACAAATGAACCACACCAATGCAAGGTGTTAATAATAGGGTGGTATATGGGAATCCTATATTTTATGCACAATTGTTCTGTAACCACAACTACTTTAATTAAAAACAAACAAAAAAAACCAGATGGTGGGCTAGATTTGGCCTTCAGGCTGTAGTTTGCTGATCCCTCAATTAGATGAAAAGTTTTGCTCTTATAGAGGCCCTTTAGGGCATATGCCTGTTGGAAGACAATTCTCCATGGGTTTGCCATGTTTCTGCACATCTTTTAGGTAAAGGCATTGAAAATCTTTGTTCTGGGCTCTCTTTTCAAGGATATAAGTATAGCAAACAGCTTTGGAAGACAGAAATAGTGTTTACCTAGAGAGCACGGGGCAGATATCTTACAACTTTAGAATATAAAGATAGGGTCTCCCTGCGGAGAAAAGGGCAGGGATACTTACTACCCACTATAAAAGATTTGGGCTCCCAAAATTCAGGGTTCCTCTTTCATAATGTAACCCATGGTGTATGCTGGTATCACCTGGCCCTAATGTCACCCTGAAGAATTGGGGATTGGGGAATTGGTACATATGCAGATGGGGTATCATGTCTTTTATCAACAGCCATGAAACTATGGAACTGCACAACACAAAACAGTGAACCCTAAGTTAAACCTCAGGCTAACATGTTAACAAGCAAGTAGGGTAAAATCTCAGACTCTTCACAGTTCTTAATTTCCATACTTTGTTGAATAGATACTTTAAAATGCAGCATGAACATATATACATAAGAATGTTCCTTAATTATCCTGCCAACTGTACTTAATTTATTCACTAAAGGTTTATTAAAGTTTTCTATGGTAAGGGCAAGCTAGGGATAAAATGGTCACAAGACAGACCTGGTTCCTGATTTCATGGGACTTATAAACAAGTAATAAAACAGTCAAGTACTTGGGGTTGCCAGAACTATTGAAAGTGTGGTTATTTAAAAAGGTATATTTTCTACACCAATTTATTCATTCTATACTTATCTGGTAAACTTGAATCTATCTTTATAGTCTAAATTAATGTGGCATAGTTATTTATCAGTGGAAGAGATCATCTTCCCAAATCATAAGTCCATAAGTGCATAGTTTCACATTATTTTTTCACCAGACTTTCTATAGTGCTGCTAATAATAAGCAGCAGAGACTCATCTGATACTGATGGGAAGAAAAATTCTTTGTAGGCATATAGCAGGAAGAAGAAAGAATAAAAAACATGAAATAGATATTTTTTAAAAGCCTAAATAATCAGTTCCTGTGTAAAGGGAAAGACTGTACAGTTGAGTTTTCAAAATAGTAAACTTGGTTGACTTTTGGCTTCTCAATAAGTGTCCTGGGGGAATGAATCTCAGTGTGGTAAAAATGAAAATGTATGCAAATTCCATTAACCTTCCAAAAGAATTATGTCCCAATTCTGGCCCTACCAATCTTCCCAGACTAACTTCACAGCACAGCACAGCACAGCACAGCACACCACATCACACTACACCACACCAACTTTCCCTAATCACACAGATTAGAAGTTATTTCTCTTTTAAAATCCCAAACACACATGGTTTAAACTCTTTTCATGGCCCTTAGAATATACTATCATATGTTGTAGTTCTGTGCATATCTGTGCATAAGGACTTCAGCTTAAGTACCTTTGTAACTCCCTGCTTCTCCTCAACTGTACCCTGTGCAGAGTGAACACTAATCCCAGCTGCAATCTCATCAGAACTGTTGCAAGGGGTCCCTTGTCTCCAGCCTCTTTGTTCAACAGGCACCAAAGATCTACCAAACTGATCATGACAACAGTATATAAAGCCTAGACTACAATGACTATGCAGACAAAGCTATACTTTGGCAATTACCTTTAGGAGATAGTCTCAATGCATTAAGCTAACCTTACTCTATTTCATTGTATTTTCACTCAGTCACACTCAACAGCTACTAAGCACTATGTTAAGAACTGGAGATCAGAGATAAATATCATACAAATCCTGCCCTCAAGAAGCCCAAGCTAAGAGGGAATCAGTAATATAAATAGGCACAGGGTAATATGGGATGTCCTAAGGAGGGAAACTTTCACAAATTGGGTGGAGATAGAGGATATCAGAGCATGCTTCCTTGGAGGAAGGGTAAAGAAATGAACATATGAAAATAACAAATTCACACACGTACAAGACGTGTTTGATCTTTTCAGTGTTCAACGTAAGGCCTTTTCTACTTTGGAAACATTACATCATGAATAAATACAAAATACACACCATTAAACTAAATGTGAACTGTCACAATTCAAACATACATAAATCCAACTAATAAGAAATGACAATGTAGTAGACACAAACCATTGTAGAGTAACTGTTTTTAAAAATGGATGATGGATTTTAATATAAACATATAAATCAGAAAACATTTGAAATTTTTGTCATTATATTAGAAATTTTGTTCGTTATGTATATAAGAAATAAAAACTTAGAATTTCAGAATACTTGTTTCTGAAATCAGGTAAATCTAATGTGAGTAAGCTGTATAGTTTCCCAAGAGAGTCACATTCTGAAATGATCACCTCAACACTGTAGCCCCAAAGGAATGCAAAAGAAAAGGGAAGTAGACACAAATAAGATATATACTATTAAAAGGAAACATGAATGTCTTTGGCATTGATCATGATTTATTTTCCTGTTGGCTGTCATGTCAAATTTGAAATAATGACTTACAGTAGTTTAGTGCCAATCACTCTTAACCTTACACTTCCCTGATTTACCATTAAAAGCAGTCACCGGGTGTTAGAAAGTACACCTGTTTGCATACCAATTGACGATATCAAACAATATCTCTGTTCACTGTATTTATTTTCAGGTTTCAGGTGGCTAAGAGAACAAAGGAGGCTCTCATAAATATCTATAATTCTCTAAGTATTGTAAAATAGCCTCTTAGAAAATCTACAGAGAGGTGAATTTCCTGGGCAAAATGATTGGCTCTCTCTTCATGAATTTGCAGATGGAATTTCTGGCTGTACTGACCACTATTCTTTGGTGGTGACTTATGTCCTCTTAAGTGAATCATCATGTAGAAAGAATGTATTGTGGAAAAGATGAATTTGCGGAATACCTTTTAGATAATTTAGTTGAATTTATAACATTTCCTATGCTAGAATAAAAGCCACAGACAACTTATTTGCTATTTAGGGATGCATTACAGACATTAGATGGAAATTTTTTCCTTTGAAAATAATGAAAAGGAAAAAAATAAAAACGTAAAATATAAAACTAACAAATAGTATGGGCAGGGGTAAAAACAAACAACCAGTGGTGGCCACAGGCTAGTTCTTCACATTCACACAGAATGGTCAGGCAACTGCTTGGGTGTTCCCTACTCTGATCCTCTTCCTTGAGCCTGCTGCCCAAGGGAAAAAGTATTCTTGGAACATGTCATTCTTGAAAAAGTAAAAGACCACAAAGAACAAGTTCTTCCCAAATATATCCGATTCTTAAGATTTGTAAGTAACAAAGTTAAGTGGCATTAATTGTGGAGACTTTCTTTAAAAATAAATAAATGAAAGAATGGTACATTATTAGGGTTAAGAAATACAAACATTTCTACCATATTTTACATAATTGTAGAATATTTTAAAGGTTTGATTTTTCATTTATAATTCCCGTTATGTAAAAAAAATACAATTACAAAGAACATTAGGGTTTATTTACTTCTAAAAGAAAAAAATACAGAATTACAGATACTAAAAGGTACAATCTGGCACAGGTCTGAGGAACCGAAAGCTGGTCTGCATTCCCTTGAAGATAATGAAAAGTGATTTTTCCCAATATATATCCTCAACCACAGGACTTCATAATACCTCAACTATATATCATTTTTTAATACTTTGATCAGAATATTTAAAGAAAATCCTTCTGGCTAAAAGCCAAATTCAGAACTTTTTTTTTTTGTACAATAACATATCTATTTCTAACTACTGTCCTGCTTCTTCCTTTGGACTCCATCCTGACAGACATCTGTATTTTGTAACTTTTCCTACATTCTGGCTGTAAAGATACTCCCAGTTCTGGCCTAATAATCCTTTTCTGTTTGAATACATCAGTGTGAGAATCATAGGACTGGAAAGGACTTTGGGAGGTCATACAGACATCAGCTCACTGCTCTGGACAACACTAACTCCAAACCATGAAGACAAATGATGTTTATCGACTTGTTGAGAAGATTTCATGATTTCTCTCCCCAACGTTAAAACAAAGAGCATGCATCATTATTAGAAAATTCTTTGTGATACAGTTTTTCATTTGATAAAAATGTTATTTGGTGGAAGTCACGTCTTTCTTTAAAATGACCTCATAGTTACATTTTTAGTCCATTAAAGGGATATTTATCACTGCAATAAATTATTGGCTGGGTTCTAATGGATCAGAATTGATTCAAGGGTTCTCAGCTTATATGACTTTAACACTGCTTTATTGATAGTGTTACAAGTGCTACAGACAACACCATTCATGTTCAATTTGATCTTTGGTTTAAATCTATCTTATCTACTTTGATAAATAAATGAGAATTAATATTTTTCCAGGTTAATTTTTCATAAAAAGAACTCCCTAAACCAGCATAACTGGCTTCAAATTCTGGCTCTATCATTTACATCTTTGAGCAACTTATTTAATCTCTTTGTTCACAGTTTCCTCACCTATTTAACTAGAATTATGATATATAACTTGGAAGATTTTGGAAGAGAAAATGAAAGAATGTAGGTAAATTGCCAAGCAAAATTCCTGGTACATAGAAAGTGCTCAATAAATGCAGGCTGCCTCTTCTCCCTTAAGGAAGACTGCATCACTGAATTTAATTTCTGTAAATTAATAAATTGCTGATAAAATATAGTACATGTCAATGGATACTAAAACGATTGGGTAAAAGACAGATGAGGGATTTTATAGTGATGGATCAGGCTGATCAATTTTAACATTGTTAAAAGAGAAGTAAGCAGACATCATGTGCCTCCCACTGTGATAAAAGAATACTCATTACTTAAGCAGTATTATTTCCCCCAAAATATGTAACTGATCTATTCAAGCCTCTATAATAATTACAAAAAGATCACAAAAAATTTGAGAGAAAGAGGAACATTTTAAGCAATATTACAAGGATAGACTTCAGCTGAAATCCATATTATAGGAAATTCTGTGGGTCAAATGACCCAGTTTCTTCAACAAATAAATGACATAGGGGGAAAACAGAGGTGGGGGAATTGTCATAGTTTAAAAGAGACATCAATCAAATACAATTTGTGGGCCTCAGCTGGATCCTGATTCAAATAAACCAACTCTAGAAAGATATTTTTGAGACAATAGAGGAGAATTAAACGTAGACAGTATTTTGTGATATTAAGGAGTTAATGCTAATTTTGCTCACTGTGATATATAAAGTTATGTTCAAATGTTTTAAAAATGTTTTGCTTTAAAAAGTTGGGTGAGGAGGGGGGAAGCCAAAATGGCGGCAGAGTAAGGGCTTCAGCCCCATCTCCAGCAGAGAAGAAGCTGGCGGGACCTGCACCAGGCTCTCCAGGAAACTGCAGGTGCTCTCTGCTGGCACAGACTGAATAGTCGGACACCTGGGGCTGCATCCCCACACCCCCAAAAGGGCAGAAGGGACAGTACTTCCTCAGACTCTCAGCACAACTGAAGATGTATTCAGCCCACACAGATTAGATTGCTGGGCACTCCAGAGAGTCTATTCCCACCCCCAGCAGGAAGGGGGTCTGGTGCTATATCAGTATACATGGGCAACTGGTCATTTTGGACCCTCATGGCACAGATTATCGCCCACAACTATAGCTCCATTCCCGCCCAAGGTAGGGGAGGAAGGGGTGTGAAATTTCATCAGTCTCTCTGGGCAACTACAGACAGTCTTGCCCTGCCCAACTTGGATTATTATACATGGCTACAGCTCTGTCCGTACCCCTGACAGAGGAGAAAGGTGGGAGAAGCTTCATCAATTCCTGGGGAAATGTGGGCAGCTTCAGCCTCCATAGCTTACAGCACCAAATACACCCTTGACTCCTACTACACAACAAGCAAGGGAGAAAAGACAAGAAAGCCCTAAACTAAAGGGAAAAACTGCACCCAGAATAAATACATCTAGCAAGCCAGATGCAAAAAAACCAACAAAAAATTATAATCCATACCAAGAAACAGGAAGATATGGCCCAGTTCAAGGAACTAGATAAGCTTGCAGATGACATAAAGGAGTTGAGACAACTAATCATAGGTGTTTAAACAAATCTCCTTAATAAATTCAATGAGATGGCCAAAGAGATTAAGGATATTAAGAAGACACTGGTGGAGCACAAAGAAGAATTTGAAAGCATACATAGAAAAACAGCAGACCTTATGGGAATGAAAGGCACAATAAATGAAATAAAAAATACACTGGAGGCATATAACAGCAGATCTGAGGAAGCTGAAGAAAAGATCAGTGAGCTTGAAGACCTGGCCTCCGAAAGCAAATGTACAAAAGAAGAGATGAAGAAGAGAATGGAAAAAATTGAACAGGGTCTCAGGGAACTAAACGACAGCAAGAGATGTGCAAACATACGTGTCATGGGTGTCCCAGAAGGAGAAGAGAAGGGAAAAGGGGCAGAAGGAATATTTGAAGAAACAATAGTAGAAAATTTCCCAACCCTATTGAAGGACCTAGATTTCCATGTCCAAAAAGCACAATATACTCCCATCTGAAGAAATCTGAATAGACCAACTCCGAGACACACACTAATCAAAATGTCAAATGCCAAAGACAAAGAGAGAATTCTGAGAGCAGCAAGAAAAAATACATAATATATAAGGGATATCCAATAAGGTTAAGTGCCGACTTCTCATCAGAAACCATGGAGGGAAGAAGGCAGTGGTATGATATATTTAAGATACTGCAAGAGAAAAACTGCCAGCAAAGAATTTTATATCCACCAAGATTATCTTTCAAAAATGAGAGTGAGATTAGAATATTCACAGATAAGCAGAAACTGAGAGAGTTTATAACAAAAAAACCAGTTTTGCAGGAAATACTAAAGAGAGTGTTACAGCCTGAAAAGAAATGACAGGAAAGAGAGGCTTGGAAGACAGTCTAGAAATGATGACTGTATCAGTAACAGTAACTAATAGTGTCAAAAGAGTGGTGAAAATAAAATGACAGATAAAACCCAAAGGTCAAAAATGGGTGAAATAAAAACTGCCTTTACAGTAATAACATTGAATGTTAATGGTCTAAACTCCCCAATCAAAAGACACAGACTGGCGGAATGGATAAGAAAATATGAGCCATCTATATGTTGTCTGCAAGAGACTCACCTTAGCCCCAAGGATGAAAAGAGATATTCCATGCATGCACTAACCAAAAAAAAAAAAAAAAAAAAAAAAA
>JAQZBX010041633.1:0-22271 GCA_029593785.1 Cabassous unicinctus | reverse complement strand
AAACAAAAAAAGAAAAGGAAAAAAAAAAAAGCTTGAAGTTTGTCCTTGAGTGTAAGATCTGCCTTTTCAGAAAGGGAGAATTAGTGAGTAACTTTGAAAAATAAAGTCCTCATTCAATAAAAGCTGAAATCATCAAAATTAAAAATTGAAAAATAAAGGATTGTTGTTGTTTTGCTCACCATTTGGTCTAGACATCCTTTAATCCAGGACATCAAAGTCACCTTACATATGAAAAGCACATTAGCATTTGCGTCCACATAATCTGTCTCGTTAAGACGTATCATCCAGATGACGTAGAAAGTGTATAGCAATGTGGTAGATCAGAGGTAACTGATTAGGAAATGCAAGACCCAAGTTCAAGCCCTGCTACATCCCAGTTTTCAAACAGGAATTGCTTGTCCACTTACCTTGCAGGCTCTATGAGGATTGAATTCTTTGTTTCTGCACCCCTGAGCCACAGCACAGTGTCTGGCACCTCTGTCACTGAATAAATGTACCAGTGAAGAGACACTGTTTGGACTCAAAGACCAGGCCTTTCCCTACCACACCCCACGTGCCATTGTGCTCATATTACAAAATATCAATTTTCTACAAGTACAGTTTAACAACTGCTCTCTTTTCAGTTCAGTGTTTTCCTTGAAAGCCTATAAGCCAGTTGTTGCCTTGATAATTCTACTTGCCTAGATTTAATTTGATATTGATTTAACAGGAAAGAGGGGAAAAAAACAACATATTTTACAATTAACAGTTAAGTGTACATGAAACTTGATTGGAAATAGGTCAGTCTTGTGACACTCTGTTTTCTCTAGAAAGGGACTGCATTCCTCTTTAGGCCTGACAAGCCAATCTAAAATTTTAGCTGGAGAATAAAGGGTACATTTGCAATTATGCCTAAAATCAAACTAATAAATCTATGTATTTTCGTGATGCAAATAAAAAAAGCAGAATAACGTAGTCTGTATTCATCTCTGCCTACTTCTTGCTCTCTTTGTATACTGGACATCTTCCAATTAACACTTCTCTTCAGAGGTGATCAGCTGGTTTTGAAGTGGCAACACCAACAGTTAACTTACACTGAAAAGTGTAAACTGATAATCCAAAGCTTACTAGCATCCATAAAATAAATGTTTATATGCACACAATAAATTTGTATATAATCATTCAATATGTAGTTTAACATAAACATATTCCCCCATATAAGAGCACTATAGAGGATTTAAAGAGTGTGTTCTCAACTTTTTACTCTCCTCCTTTAAATCTGTTTTGCCACTGCCTGTGTGGGTGGGTTCCATTTTTTAACTGTTTCTGTATCCTATCACGTTGGAATAGAATGAAAACACCTAAATACCCATCAGTCACCAAGCACATTTTTCAGTCATCGTCATAGTTAACAAGGAAAATGACAGGCAGCAAAGTAGGAAGAAAGAGCATACAGAAATAAGAACTCAAGCAGAATGGAAATTAAACTTCCCTTACTGATAGTACTCACACATGCATCTTTCATTCAGGACCATACACTTTCAAAAGCAAAATTCGATTAACTGGAAATGTATACTGGGAATTATACTACAAATACCAATTTCACTTTTAGTTATAAAATGCTTAAGAAAAATCTTGCTACTGAATCAGGGTGGGGGGAGGGATAGAATATCAGCACATTAATATAGAATATGCAATTTCTTCTCCAAGCAATAATAGGGTAGAATTATATTTTATGAGGACACAATTAGAATGCTAAAGGGTCTCTAGGCATTGTCCAATTATGATCAGTTTGCAGATTGCTAAGCTATTAGGAGCCCTGAAGATATTCTCCTTGGTGAAAAGACAATGTCCTCTGTTGAAACAATGATAATTTTTATCTATACTTGTCACCCTGTAAACTAGATAGGCTATTGATTTAGGCTGGACATCCAAATACCCAAACAACAATGAATGGTGAATAGATTCAGTCATTAAGAGAAGGCAAAGACAGATGCTCTATACAGTTGATCAGCAATCAATCTAAAAAGTAGAAATAATTTATAAAACCTCTGGAGTAAACATTTTTCTTTTAACTTTCTTACTTTTACTGAATCCACTCAGAAACACGGTTTGAATAGCATTTACTCTATAACAGAAAAAATAAATAAAAGAGAGAGATTTGATACTACTGGGTAAAGTAAGACATATGGGCTCTCAAAACACAATTCTGCTTAGGAAAAATGAAACCAATATATCCAATATTTGAACTTACGTGCATTATATGCCAAAGAATTATGCCTTGCCAATATAAGCAAAGGCACTTTTCCCTTCTAAAGCTCTAGAGAAGGAAAACATTTCATTTAGTAATTTGTAAGATATATGTGGGACTAATACTTTAGAGTACTTCTAAACCGGGAGATATTCTTATTTCATAAAGTCAAGTCATATAAGAAAGACGGGGCACCTGCATTGCAAAAAGCTTTCTTTTAGCCAATAAGCAAGCTACCTTAGAATTGACTCTCCTTTACATGGAAAAACCAGTGAACCTAATCAAGTGAGGTTATCAGAGTTTCTGTAATCAAATCTAGAGTCCCACCCACATTGTCTTCCCATCAATATTCCTCAAGGCTTCCTCTTCCCCAATTACAAAAGACCAGATAACCTCGTGGCTGATGGGCATAAGCAAGAGCCTATTTTCCACTGTTAAATGGAGTTAACATACCCAGGGAAGCTATTTCAATTACTGAATAAATGGAAAAGGGTTAAATGTGGAATTTAATGGAACAGGATTTAACAACATCCCCAACCTCATCAACAAACAGGCAATTTCTGAGGAAAATATACTAGAGAAGACAAATCTTATGTAAGGAAAGGGCAGCATTCACGTTTCAGAATGTTTTAAAAACAAAACACAAAAAACCTGAGCAACATTTGATATGCCAGTTGTCCATCACTGTGACAAAGACAAAGTCAAAAAGTCTTTATCCTCACACATCCCCTCTGCACAGAGTTGTCACCTCCACGCCTCTGGTGGTAAACATGCTGCTGCCTCCGCAAATGCCTTTCTCACCTCTCTTAGTAAGTCAAAGGCACAGCTTTCTTCATTACCAGGTTCTTGGTTCAGCCTTCAAGATGCCATTCCCAACTTTTACACACTATTACTGAATTTTTAAAACCATTAACTTTCTAAAAGGGCGCAAATTTTCAACAAATATTTTCAAAGTTCAAAAAAAGAAGGAGACATTATTAATAATGTGTGGATTTCGTTTTTTAACACATCAAAACTTCAGAATCATGTCATTCTTAATGCTCAAAATAGGGACTACCTATCACACTTAAGTCAGCTGGGTATGCCCCTTATTTAATGAACCAGTTTTCCACTTTACACTGTATTATGATGCTTGAGTAAGTGGAAAGTAATTACAAAGGGATGCATCTTGTTTTCCAGATTGGGTTGTAAACTCCCTGGGAGAGAAATCTGGAATGCTGTCATTGTATTTTCCTCAAGCATCCCAGGTTTGAGTATTTGCTTCAGGGCAATACTCACATCACCAAGATCATAGGTCTTTGGCAAATTCACTCACACAACTAAAATCTTAACACCCAGATAACTGCTTTAAAAAAAAAAATTAACTACCAGTTTCTAAAATTGGCTCTTTGCCTTCTTTTATTGCTGACTGGGAACCAAATACCTGGGTTCTGGTTCCAGCTCTGCTACCACCTAGACATGAAACTTGAGTAAATTATTTTTATTTCTCTGACCTTCAGCTCCCTCGATTACAAAATGCTTAAGCTTAGGGAAGCGGGTGTGGCTCAATGGATAGAGCTCCTGTTTACCATATGGGAGGCCCCAGGTTCGCTTCCCGGGGCCTCCTTGTGAGGGCAGGCCGGCCCGCGTGCCCGGTGGGCTGATGCAGCAAGACCTCACAGCAAGGGGGAGATAAGCAGACACAGAAAAAACACACAGCAAACACAAGCAGCAAGGGGGGGATAAATAAATAAATAATCTTAATTTTAAAAAAAAAATGCTTAAGCTTATTCTTCTATGAAGATTATGTGATTTTAAATTTAATTTTTTTTGTTTAATGTTTAGCAGTCTCCTAACACTAAAGAAGACAGTCATGAAGCTTTCAACACCAAAGTTCTAGGTCTCCAATTGCAATGCAATGTGTATGGTCAGATTAAATGGACTAAAAACAGAGCCCATCTCCCAGTGTTACTGCTTGTGGTGAGGGTTAAATCAAGCAGTGAATGTAAAGCATTAGGTCAGTGCCTGGTATTCAGTAAAGCACTCAAACATTAACTATCATTATTACTACTGAAACAAATATAATTGGAACTAGTTCATCAAAAGCCACAACTTCAACATAAGTAAGCTGACAGAACTGATATTACTTAGAAATTCCCTAAGCAAAAGAAACCATAATGCGTTAACTTTTTGGCCACTCACCAGTCACATAATTAGAGAAAGCACATCCCAGCAACCCAGAATCTCTATGTTTAGTTTTGTGTGATGTCTCATTTTTTGAGCTGAATTTCGTTTGTGTCCTGTTTAAAAATAATTTGAACATAATTCTGAGTAAAGCCACCTACCAATAAAGTGAAAAACTGTTCATCTGTCCTACTAAAATGAGTTTTTGGTGCAGTGATGAAATGTTTCCTCTAAACCTCATTTCTTCCTTTGCTACTTAATTTGTACTCAAGAAAGACTTCAGTGACAGTTAAATCGTCCATTTCTCCCATCTACCCTGGCCACTTGAACTATTCTCTCATCGCCTCATCTTTTCTCTGGATCAAGGATCCCAGGGTGGCAATTACTGCAGCACTGTCCCCCTCTTCAATTCTCTCTGACCACCCCATAACCAACTCTGGGTCCCTAGGCTCTTCATGAAGCTCCCCAAGAGATCTATCTACTCACCAACAACTTCAATATCAGGACCAGACGCGCTCTGGTTGCCTTGTGAAAAAGATCCACGGTGTGGGGTGCTTGATGAATACTGCTCTCCTTTCTGGGTACCTAATGGAAAATTATCTTGTACTACTTCCTATTCTTCAGATACAAAGTTTCGGCATGAGTACTTTATTAAACATTACCTCCCTGAGACATCGTCTCTGACCATACCGACTAAAATTCCCTATTGTTCTTTAACATAGCATACTGTTTCCTTTACAGCACTTATCACAATATGCATTTATGTCTGCTTGCCTCCCCAGTCTGTAAGCCCCATGAAGGCAGGGACTTTATTTGATTCATTCATCAATGGAGGCGGAATGTCTGGCACAGTGCCTCAAAAAAACACAAAGCAAGAATTCAGTAAATACCTGTCGAATAAATCAATGAAATGTAGGCTACTTATGTGGATACTTACAATTTTATTGGGGAAACAAAACACTAACTTGAGGAAAATGCACAAGTGGCAAAAGGTATGCTATAGATTACGAGCACTCAAGAGGAAAGGGGAGAGAGTAGAAAGAGATGAATGAATGACCTCAGCCATCAGAAGGCTACACAGAAGTGGGATTTATGCTGGGCTTTGGTGGAAGAAAAAAATAAGGGCTGGAGGAAACTCCAGGTGGCATTACACAATGAGAAGAAGCTGGCAGAGCATATGCCAGGGAAGGACATAAGAGTAAGCCTGAACTATGTGGAAATGACAGATGCAAGACTCACAGTGCTGAACAGAGAGTATCCACTGGACAGCTGGAAGCAGATTACGAAGGTCCAGATTAGGAAGAGCCTTGAATGCAAAACTGAGCCCATGTACAAAAGCATACCTCCATTGGTTTAGTGGAGAGTATCCAGCTAGCATTGGGAGAGAATTAGCCTAACAGTTATAGATAACAAAAGACTGGAAGGAAAGGAGACCAACAAAGCTGTGTTCCCTAAGGTTATGATAGTGGGAACCACGAAGTGACAAATACTGAAGACATCATGCAAGTTCCCATTACTGCCACCTCTGGGTTAGAAGAGAAGAAACAAAGCAGAAAGAAAGAAATGATTTGACTTCAGTGGAAATAAGAATTAATACACATTCTTTGCCTCAGATGAATGTACACATCACGCCCTGGGAAACTAGAACCACACACTACTATTAATGACAAGCACTTAAGTCCTTATGCCAACTGGTATATATTAGTCTGAATCAACACAAGACTAGTTAAATGAGATTGATCAAAATGAATGAACTGAAAATTTGTTATGCATCTAGGAAAAAAAGCTCTTCCCCTTTGAACAAGCTGTGCCATCATAGGCTCCTATGAGCTATTCCTGAAGATGTGCAAAAGAACCGAGCCACATGGCCTCAAAAAGGCGTTAGTATCCGTATTAATGAAGCAAAGTTTAAAACCACACCAACTCAAAAGTTCAAGGCTAGTACTGAGTGGAGAGAAGCAATGGGAATACCTGCCTGAAATAGAACAAACTTTTTTCCCTTAACTATGAAAAGGAATCCAAAGAGAATTAAACATAAAATCAGTTTATGGCCAAATTCCCAAAAACAATGTCCAAAGCCATGCATATCATTAAAACACAAAAATACTAGATTCTTAAGTACCTACTATGTCCAAAGAACTGCCCAAAAGAGGAAAACTCTGTTTTCTCTCAGCTTACATTAAAGAGTGAATTGTATTTCTTAGGCAACACAGATATTTAGGTAGATAAATAAATGGATATTTGTGGATATTATGCTGTTCTTTATACCTTATTCTAAAATAAAGACAAAACCTTTTTGTGACTGCTTTGTCGACAGGTTAGTTTTATTACTTTAGCCTTGAGAGTCAGGCAGTGTACAATGGTCAACATGTGTAAACAGGATGGAGCAATATAAATAATCCAAGTTGATGGATTATTTTCTTCAGGCTTGAAAAATATTTAAATGTGTTTGTTATGCTGTGCTATATCTTTGTCTGTGGTCAAGGAAATAAACACAAGAAAACTAGAGGAACGGAACAGCTAAGAAAGGCATATTATCATTGCCATTTAATCACTCCTTCAATGCAAATATTTATGGAATACTTCAGTCACATTCCTGCTGCAGTGCAGGGTGATATGGCTACAGTGAACACCTCCTTCACGGAGCTTACACCTGCATGTTTCCTTTCACCTGAGGGTTTCAAATGGTCCTCTGGGGAAGACAAGATTTCAAGCTGAGGAAGCAGTTATATTGTATACTAGTATCCTGGCCCCACCTCCTAATCCGCAAAATAGGAATAATGTGTCAGGTTGCCAGTATATCACAACCTAATTGTGGTAGGCAGCCTCCAACATAGCTCCAATAATCCCCATCTCCTGGTATTCAAACTCCTATGTAACCTCTTAAATACTGGACAGGACCTAGGGACTCACTCCTAATGAACACAGCATGGCAATTTCCGTCTGTATGTCACTTCCAAGATTAAGTTACAAAAAGACCGTGACTTTTGTTTTGCTCACCCTACAGAGACGTCCATTTGGCAAGGAACTAAGGGACGCCCTCCAGCCAAGAGCCAGTGAGGAACTGAGGCCCTCAGTCCAACAGCCGGAGGACCCAAATCCTGCCAACAACTTTGTGAGTACGCTAGGAACTGGATCCTTCCCCAACCGAGCCTTCAGATGGGGCTGCAGGCCTTGCTCAACACCTTGACTGCAAACTTATGAGAGACTCTGAGGCCAAGGCAGCCAAGCTAAGACACATCCAGATCCCTACCCAACAGAAACTAAGGGACAATAAATGTTTGTTGATTTAAGCTGCTAAACTTTTGGTGAATTTGTTACACAGCAATAGATCAATATAATAATGTAAATGTAATGTGAAAAATATAATATACTACAAAAGGTTTTTAAAATTATTTATTATATCTGGGACAATAATAAATAGGGGAGAAGTCGTTTAAGGCCTTCCTTGTCTTAAATAAAAGTAATCTGTTTTTCATCCAGTGTCATCTAACACATCTGAGATTCATCTAATTAACTGGCCAATGATAACAGTCAATGTTAGTACTATCCCAAATTAGAGATTAGTTGGCAACCATCAAAATAAAATTGACAAATTTTATGAAGATAAATCAATACTATTTAGGACAGAGAGAGCGCTAAAACATAATGGGAGAAAAAGACTGGGGAGAAAAAAGGCATGGAAAAGGATGTTTAGCAAACACTATCCAATGAACCTTGTGTAGCTATATAAATATCAGATAAAAGTCTTCAGGGCAAAAAAATTTTTAAATCATAAAAAGAATAATAAAGGAGCAATCTACTAGAAAATAGTCCACCATCTGTATGTGCCTGACAGTCTTACAAAACACAGACCAAAAATTCAGACTTCATTTTTCACTTCTAAATCTGTCCTAAAGAGCAGCTATTACACTGGATGAGACTTTTTATTTTAAAGGATTATCTTAAGCAAACCTGCTAACATAACTTATATCCATGGGTACTCCCATAAGAAATGAGATTTAAAGATTTCAGAATGGGGTCAAGTATAGTTAACAGGGAAGCGGGTGTGGCTCAGTGGATAGAGGCCCCGTTTACCATATGGGAGGCCCGGGTTCGCTTCCCAAGGCCTCCTTGTGAGGGCACGCCGGCCTGAGCGGTGCGGTGGGCTGATGCAGCAACCTCACGGCAGGAGGCGGGTGTGTCGCAATGGATAGAGCACCCGTTTACCATATGAGAGGCCCCGGGTTCACTTCCCGGGCGCCTCCTTGTGAGGGCAGGCCAGCTCGCGTGGCGCAGTGGGCTGATGCGGCAAGACCTCACAGCAAGGGGGAGATAAGCAGACACAGAGAAGAATGGACACAGCAGCACAAGCAGCAAGGGGGGGATAAATAAATAAAATAAATAAATTTAAAAAAAAAAAGTATAGTTAACATAATACAAAGATTGTTCAAAGTACATAACACAACACAGCAAGTGCATCATCGCATGTGTGACAGACTGACTTGCCCGATTCTTCACCCTACCTTGTAGCCACACCCTTTGGGCATGTGACTCTACAGTTCCTCCCTCTAGAGGCAGTGTGCTTCTCCACCTCTTTACTTTGAGCTCAGCCATGAGACTTACTTTGCCAATGAGATGAAAGCAGAAGTAACGTTATGCCAGTTCTGAGCCTAGGCTTTAGGACACATCATGTACTGGGCTTACCCAGTGGTGTGCGATAACCAGCCTGTGCCAGCTCACATGTGTCACTGTTAAATGTCCATGAATTTACAAGCTGGTTGTCAAACACAGTGATTATTAAATAAACTTAGAACTAAAAAAAAAATTTTTTTTAAGTAATACTCAAAACTTAGAACTTCCTAATTGTTTTACTACATTTTACTATTATCTATGCTTTTGAGGTTGTCTATCGTATTTGTACAGTGAAAAAGATATATAATTGTGTGCTACTGTGCATCTCTTCCCAGTGATGGCTTGAAATTGGTCATTGTGTGGGAGTGTTAACACCACAGAAATGGGCAAATGCTACAAATCAGGAATTTTTTTCTTCCAGATAGCAGATCAGACTTCTGGTGTCACCACTAGGAAAGCTTCCTTGTAGTCTCTGCCCCTTCAGCCTGGGTCCCAAAACAGGTACACATGGAGCTGAGCTGAGTCCCAACCCACAGCAAGGAGCCCAGGCCACATGGACCACAGCCTGAAGCAGAGTAAGCAGCCAAGTTCAGCCTGCATTAGCCAATCCACAGACAAGAGGAAGAACCACGAATCTAAGAATAAATGTTTATTGTCAGAAGCACTGAGTTAGGTGGGCTTGTTATTCAACATTATTGCAACAATGATTGACTGAAATGCATGCTAAGTTGGAGCTTGATCAATGACTCTCTGAAGAGGTGAGACTGGCAATTAAGGAAAAATAAAAGAAGCTGATAGGTAGTCACTGAGAGACTGATAAAAATGTCACGCTCCAAATGGCATAGTGCTTTATGCAGTGGTATTAAGGACCAACTGAGATATTAGAGGACGACAGCCTGTGAATGGAATTTAACAAGAATTTATTTAGCCCTACTAGGTGCCAGACACAATACTAGGTACTGTGGAATCAACAGTGAAAGAGAGAGACACAATCAAGGTGCTTACAGACTAGTGGGGAAAACAGGTTAAGTACAGAAGAGATTATAATCCAAGGTGCAAAAGAGGCAGATGATAGGACAAGGGCAGGGTGTTAGGAGAGCCAAGAGAAGAAGCACCTGCCCAGCTCACAGGCTGCAGGAAGGCTTGCCAACAGAAAAGACTGATCAGCTGAAAATACTCAAGCAATTCAGCGGGAGATAATAAGTGAAGATATCTACTAGAATGAGAAGAGATAGCAGATTCAGCAAGGGAAAGGGACAAGGATTTGACAAGTGATTAGATCAAAACGTGTACATCATAATGGCTTTGGACACAAAATGGGTGAGAGCACAGCCTGTCTCTGCTACTCTGGCATAGGTGGGGCTACCCATGAGAAGAAACCCTATTCATCTATGGGACCCCAGAGATAAGCACAGAGCCTGGCCCGTGGTAGGTGCTCAGACACTGATTACCCCAATTGTTCTCACCTCTCATTTGACTCTTTTTCCATTTACCTGCCAGACAATCCTGAACATGTCATAGTAACAAAGCTGAACACCTCAAATTCAGTCAGCATTTCATAAGAGCTTTTATGCACAAGTACTACCTATATGTGACAAGTCATCCAAGTAGATTAATTCAGCATTTGGGCCATGGCTTCCAGGAAACACTGCATCGTAAAGTTGGAAAGCCCTGTACTCACAGCCAAAGGAGAAAACACAGACATTTGGAGGATACCACATTCATTATATACTTCTTAAAATCTAAAGCATAAACCTATTACTTACAAGTATGAAGGTATATCCAAACTACCCAGCTAAAATAAGCAATTTATGTAGAAAAATGAAATTTAGATGTTCTTAAATTTAATCTTTTATTTAAACAGTCCCAATTCATAATGGATGTTCATAATCACAAAACAGTGAGTCTTACTGTTGGATTTTTGCTTCAAGAATTAATTCTACAAGTATGACTACCTGCAAATGATATAAAAACCAACTTCATTTTAGCCACACTACTAAAGCCATTCCACTAGATGACAATTCAGATATTGAAACCCAGACGGAAAACAAAATATTTGACGAGGCTTTCACTTAGAAATATCCCAGGATAAGGTTCAATCGAACACCAATCTATTTTCCTGAGACTGTTAGCTTGCTTTGAAATATCAAAGTTAATAAGGCTATTTTCTTCAGAGGGTTGAGTAAAAAAATCCAATGGGTATAATACAGAGAAGATAGAATCATTTAACTTGAGGGGGAAAAAAATTAAATCACCAAATCATTACTGTCTTTCTCTGCTATCTTTAAATATACACTAAAAAGTATTTCTGGCATAACATCCAAAATATAAACTGTGGAAGAGACATCACACAAGCACCCTGTTTTATTTTCCTGCTCCTGCTGGACTTTAGAGTATCCTGTACATTTGATTCTTTTTTCACCAAATATTTTTTCTGCTCAGCTCCATCTCTGCCATGCCAAGTTAAACTTTCCCAAATCTTCTTGTTCTAATCATAGTACAGCAAACTCTGGTAAAAAAAAATAAATAAATAACTGAGTAAAGCTTCCTTAAATGACAGGGATCTATAGCAAAGAGCAGTTTCGGAATTAAGATTTTTTTTATATATGTGGCCAAAGTTACCACATTGCCACAAAGCCTGAAATAGCATGGAAATACTAAATGCAACACACACACAGGGGAATACTTGAACCACTCAAATGAAGTGAGGAATTTCCCACTAGTTGTAGAACACTAATATGTAAGTAAATTATCAGATATGGGCTGGGTCTTATTCATATCTTGATCCTACATTTCTAAAGTTCAACTCAAAAACTTAGCCTTTTACATTTATGTTTTAAGACAGGAAATGCAGAAGCATGAAAATGAAATGGTCCACTAAAGTCTCAAAAAGTAATTATGCCCCGCCAGCGGCAAAAGATGGGAAAGTTAGCCAGGTGTGGGTAATAGGCCTTTACTTCCGGTGCTACATTCAGGCAGCCGGAAACCCCACCTCGCTCCCACGCGGCGGGAATTCTGTTTGGTCACGTAGACGCTAAGTCTTCAATCAGGCTACAAACCAGTTAGGCCCCAGTTAGATTCGATTATTTACAACATTTTAACTTCTGTGTTTTTTTTCCTTTTTTAAACAATGCAGATACTTCTAAGTTAAAAAAAAAAGTTTTTAGAACTTTTTCTTTTTTAAATGTAAAACACTAGATGACAACTTTCTACCCTCAGGGTACAACAAACTGAAGCTTTTGCTACTATTGATTTTTTTATTCAATATCCAACTTCTTTGATATTTTATCAAATTAAAAGAAGTGCTTAGAGCTGTGCCCAAGGACACAGGGCCACCACTGGGGAGGGGCGGTGGCTCCGAGACCTGAACGACTATTTTGCTGAGGGTTTCTCCAACTCACCATTTTCTTTAAAAGATTTTAAGGAATCAAACCGGGTTTGCTTTGTGAAGTACAAAACATTTAAATGATGTCCCAATCAGTGATCCTGGAGCCAAACTTCTGGAAAAAAACATGCAAAGTTTTTCAGAAGAGAATGGGGACACAGGTTATGAGCAGGCAGTTTACTGGCCAGGAATTTGGTATATGAAGGTCATTTCAAAATCTGCTTATGAAGCCCTGACATTCTTAACCGCAAGTCTTAGTCCTACTATGGCAGTTTGGTGCACTGGAAAAACCAATCCATGTTATTTGGAAACAGGGCAAATCTCCAAGTTTGAAATGAACAGGAAGGATTTAGACAAATAGCTAAGTAGAACATCTTATTTAAAGGTTATTTTTAAAAATCATTTAAATTTAAGTTTATTGGTGACAATAAACTGTTGAAAGTTATAGTCTTTAAGCCTAGGCATTACAAAGAAACATGACGTCAATCTTGAGGCTGACATTTGCTTCTGTCAGCAAGGGGAGCTGCTTGGGGATATAGCATTCTTGAGTTATTTGGCCTGTTACAGTCGTGATAAATGGTTTCATAAAGTGCTTGTGACACATCTGACATCATCCACTAAAGCTGAGGAATAAATGAAACATGAATTAGAGCTCAATGGGAAATAAAAGATACAAGTCCTAATATTTGGTGTTTAAACAGATTAATAAAGAACTTAAATCTCTCTATGAATATAGATAATGAATGGCTTACTCTTTCCTAAAATAATAATGCTAGCTTTTTGGAAAAATAATATAACATTTGCACTTTGTCACCATGTTTTTGTTATTCCTACATAAGCTAAAATGACAAGTTAAATAGTGATAGAATGTCACATTTTTAAAGCTAGCAATTGAAGAGAATTTTTAGCATTTAGAGAAACTCAGTGTTCAGCACAAAGGATTAAAGTCAGAGTCTATAATTGGGCTTTAAGATAAACGTTGCTGTCACAATTCAATTTTTGATGTCTGTCTATAAGTTAGTGGTATCTTTAAAAAAGGTTGGGCTCTAAAACACACTCATCATGATTTATCAAAAAACATTTTTAAAAGTATATCCTTTATCAATGATTAATGACCAAAAAGTTCTCTCCTCCAGATATGTGATTAAATGGCAAAAAGTTTTATAACATTTAACCCAACGCATGTTATAGAGAAAATATGAAATAATAGGGTGGGGGAGGGGCGGGAGGGAGATAGATGTACCAAAAAAAAGGCACATTGTTTCAATTGCTAGGAAATACCTTATAATTTCCTATGCTATCAATCTCAATTCCAGAACATTTTACCACCTGTATTTTAACCTGTTAAAGTAGAATCAGAACATTAGCAATATGGAACAAAAGACACAACTATTTAAAGTTATACATGAAATAAAAAAAATATTTCTCTCTAAAACCAAAGATGGGGAAAAAAATTCAAATCTAGCAAGAATGTCCTACCAAAAGGAGGAGGTTAAACGGGGAAGGAATGTGGACTAGACTAGAATTTGAATGACAAAATCTTTCAACATATAAAACAGAAAATTCAAAGTAAAATAGAATTAAAATTGAAATACTGCAAGAGATTTCCAAGCAATTCGAAATAAGTTATTACCACAAAAGCATATAACTTTAGACCTAATTTACCTGTACTTATTTAATAAGAAAAGAGCAGCTAAACAAATAATCTAAGAGTACTTTCAAGACATTCAACTATCAGGGAGAAAAAACTGTGTTAAAGTCTCACTTTATATATAGACACTTCTAAGGTAATTATAGCATAAAACAGTTTATCTAACCAGGTTCCACTGGTTAGAAATAATCAATATATGTACTTGAGAAAATTAAAACTACAATAAATATTCTATAACTCCAAACTGTCCAAGACTACTACTACTTCCCCAAAGTCCCAGGCTGAGTTTTCATCATATTAAAACAACTCTGGCCCATTCATAGGCTTTGCTTGTAATTCTGAGAAATTAACTGTAATTACTTTTTTTTTTATTCAAACTTTATTTCAAATTCAAAAAAAAATAAAATGACAGACAAAATGCAGCTTAACAAGTTAGGGAAGCATTATTCCTAAAAAGTTCTGTCCAGGCAATTTTATCTCATCTAATTCCAACAACAAACTCAATTGTTCCTCCAGTGCTCAAAAAGATACACAGATGAACACAGATTAAATGATATAGTCAACATCTCCTTATTAATGAAAAAAATTAAGAGATAAAAATGCTTAATCATATTCATATCTCAGATAGGCTTTGCTAGTAATCCTGAGAAATTAACTGCAATCAGTTTTTTCCCTTGCACTTCACAGACTGAAAGAACTAAATTCAGGTTGCAGTTTAGATATTTAAATAATGGTCTATAAAATCAATGTACCTATGAAAACAATGGGCAAAAAGTAACAGACTTAGATCCAAATTTTTCTGTCAGAAAAATAATGATGTATAGTTCATCTCTCTGGGCCTTTGTTTCATAATCTGTAAAATGAAAGATCTGGGTTTATGGTGGTTCTAATCTTTCCTGGTCATGGGAGCCCAGTGACATTCAGATAAAGCTCCAGGATCCTCCCCTACAAAACAAGAGACACACACCCAATACTTTCTATGTGACTGTGGGGAGGTAGACCACCATCCCTCTCCCTGAAGCCCATCCATGTACCCCAGCTCTAATCCCATACTGCAGGAGTTCTAAAACTCTGAGACTGCCATCCTTGATAAATTATCTCCCAAAATTAAAAGATTGGGTCATCCACCTATTTTTAAGATTTTAGAACCAGGCTATGACAATGGACAAGTGCATTTCAAAGAACCAAGAAATGTCCTGAATATGACATCTTCTCCAATTGCAGTTTAAAAAGGAAAACAAAAATTTTCCACTACTTCAAATCTGCAAATGTAGCTCTCAAAACAAAAACAAACAAACAAAAAAATCATACCTCATTAGAGGTGTGCCCTGGTGCTCATTTATTCCAGACACCTATTTGGGAGATTGTATAGCGCTGGTTTGGATCCCAGCTCCTTTAGGCTTAACCATCCCTATCTGTAGCCCTTGGAAGCCAGCCCTACCAGGTGGAATGCTCTATTTCTGGAACAGGAACAAGGTATGGGCACCTCTCTCAAGGAGATCCAAACCATAAACTGAGCTGAAACTGAGATTTCTCACTCAAGAATTTGAATCAAGAAAGCAAGCAATTAGAGTAAAATGGTAAGAATACATGCAAAAAGTTTTTAGAGTGTAAAATTTGATAGGCACAATAAATTTTTTGTAACAACTATTTTCAACCTTCCTTTTGCTTAAATTCAAACTGACAATAAGGCCAATAACCTCCTAAATATCCCTCAAATATAATCCCTTGAGAAACGGAGGTCTGATCACTAGATCCCTATGACATAAAGCTGTTTGTTACTATTCCAAGAATTTAAGATTTGACAAGTTCTTGATATTGTTCATATATAGACCTCAAGAGAATCTTAATATTTCCTTTCAAATCTGAAAAAAGAAGAAAAACTGAAACTGAACTTTTCCCCAGTTTATTAGCTACCAAATACTTATGTAATAAAAATCAAATGGTATGGGGACTTAAAAAAACAAACTTATAAAGGAACATTTTTATTTATATGAAGAACTCTAGAATACAAAACATAACAACTCATACAGAAGAATAATGACTATTACAAATCTTGATCAAAACTCATTTTCTACTTCTGAAAGCTATTTGGGTCACCTCAGTGTGATAAAAATCAAGCCAAAAAAAAAAATCAAGCCATGCTCTTGTTTTCTTCCCAATAAATCCCTTCAAATTAGAAACCGCAGCAACAATTTAGGAATGCAAATGGATTTTCCATTTGCATTTGTACTTAATGACTTGAACAGAAGGAATACAGCTTAATTTTTTGGAGGTAGATTGGGCCCACGGGAATAAGTTGTCAAAAATGAAAAAATTATTTTAACTAGCAAAACAAAAAGAATGTCAAAAGAGAAAACCTGGCATAGAAAAAGAAGCTGAAGCCAAAAAGAAACTTCAAAACAATCTGAGGCCCAGTTTGAGGGTGTTGGAATATGAGGTGCTTGAATTCTGCACAACAATAAATTAATTACACAAGACTGCCACTAAAAGCTCTCAAAAATCCATTTCGATTCGTTTTAATTCCCTTTTAACCCCCTTTTAATTCCTTTTGCTACTTTGAACTACCATGACTGTAATTAATACTGAAAACAAATATGTTATAAATAGAAGACATATGTGGGTATCATTACTATAATACATGCTCTCACATACACAGCTCTCAAATCAATGGCTTAAACAGATAATATCTCAATAATAAGGGAAATTCTGAACAGACTTCCTGAAGTCAGCACTCCGGAAAGTTCAAACAGTCCTTTCTCCTGATTAAAAAAACCATCAAGTGGATTTTTTCTAAGACTATCCTGCAAGAACTTTTCATATTTAATTCTATAATATCTGAAATAAATGGACCCAACCAAAAAGCATTTCTGTCCTAGAAAACAGATCTGAGCATAATTTTATGCCAGCCTGATGTACTTTTTTTTTAATATACAATCATTCAGTCCATTGAAAAAGAAATGGCACATGTTCCAAAATTCAGATTTACAGGATGGTTTATAAACAAAATCTATGGAATTAGTTAATATTATATTCTTCCCATTTTTCTAGCAACATGAGCAATAACAATGTAGAAACTGCAGTAAATGATACTCCAAGATATCGTTAATGACATTTGCATCCTAAACTCCAGAAGAAAAGCACTAGACATTTTAAGGCAGTGCAGTACCATTCAGAACCAATATTTGACAAACTGCTCAGCCATTAATTTTGTTCGACTAATCTCAAAATTGATATTCTGAGCATGTATAATTATGGGTCAAAACACCCTCAAGAAGAATCACCAGATGTAGTTATGGTAAGAATAAGAGAGTCATTTTAAAAAGAAATGGAAAATTTTAAACCCAACACAAATAGAACAGTAAAATGAACCACTATGTAACTATCACCCAGTTTCTATTATCAGCTTGTAGCCATTGTTTCCTTTATCCCTGACCACTTCCCCACCTTCCCAGATATCATTTCATCTATGAAAGGTTCTGTATATATTTTTGAAAGAAAATAACTTTTTAAATATAGCCACATCATTATTCCACCTAAAAAGTTGAATAGTAATTCCTTAATATCAAATATCCAGCCAGCATTCAATTTCCCCAATTCTCAAATTTTTTTCCAGTTTGCTCAAATTAAGATACAAATAGGCTCATACTTTGCAATTGAGTGATACATTTCTTAAATCTGTTTGAGTTTCCGTTCCATGTTCTCATTCCTTGCAATTCATTTACTGAAGAAAACAGGTGGGTTAGTCCTATGTACTGTGCCACTGTAAGGATTTTGCTGATTGCGTCACCATGGTGCCATTTAACATGTTCCTTTTGCCCCAGTATTTCCTATAAATTGGCAGCTAGCTCCAGAGACTTTAATGGATTCAGGTTTAATTTGGGGGGCAAGAATACTTCCCAGGTAGTGATGCCTACTTCTATCGAGAGACACATAGCATCTAGTTGTCTCTCTCTGCATATTAGTAACTAACTGATGATTACAGCTATAATCATTATTTTAGTAGGGTGTGTAAAATGATCATCTAAATCTATCAGTTTTTCATTTACTTGTTAAAATACTTCTATATAGAGAAATGTCTCAGATTATTTGCTTATCCTGAGGTGCCATTCTAATCAGAAAGGTAGAATAAATGGTTTTTCTCTTAACCATTTTTCAAAGCAATGAGTTAATTTCCTAACATCCTTCAAAGGCAATAGTTTTTTGTATCATTATGAATTCATGATTTAAACATATTTGATATGTTTCAACTCACTGTATTCTTACTAACCTCCAACTAGTCACAACTGTGGCCAGTGAAAGACTCTTCAAGTTGGGTTGTTTTTTATTATTATTATTTCTCCCCACCCCCTCGTTGTTTGCACTTGCTGTGTGCTGTGTCTTTAGGAGGCACTGGGAACTGAACCCGGGACCTCCGATGTGGGAAGGAGACACCTCATTGCTTGAGCCACCTCCATTCCCTGCTTTGTTGTGTCCCTCATTCTGTTTTTCTTCTTCTTGTGTCTCTTGTTGCGTCAACTTGCCATGCCTGCCTGTCGCATCAGCTTGCTGTCTTGCTCGTTTTAAAGAGGCACCGGGAACCTCTGCTCCCTGCTTAGTTGTGTCTCTCATTAGGTTTTACTTCCTGTGTCTCTTGTTGCGTCATCTTGTTGCGTCAGCTTGCCGCATCTGCCCATCACGCCAGCTCACCGTCTTCTTTAGGAGGCACCAGGAACCAAACCACAGACCTCTCATGTGGTAGGCGGGAGCTCAGTCACCTAAGCCACATCTGCTTCCTGGTTCCTGAATTCTTTTGATAAACCCCACCTATTCTTTTGATAGCTGGTATAAGATGTTTCAAATTCATTTTATATATTTCCTACCCCAAACCTAGACTCAGCTATTTCTCTCAGGACCCCTAATTCCTCTTGGTGGAAAGTGATATTTAGAGCACACAATTTAGGGATGCTCATTGCCACTGAATTGACCATTGTTTCTAGGCCTTTTCAGTGGAAGAATAAGGAAATATGTTTCATATATATGTCACAAACTCATACTAATATTTCTGATTTAAATCCAAGACTACAGGATGTTTAATTTAAGCAAACTTACGTTTGTACCTCCTTTCACAACTACATCAAAACTCCTAGCTCTGAAGAAAACCAAAATACCCATTTGCTTTATCCCATAATGCATGCAAAACAGTCTCAAAATAATAATGCTAATGCTATTGCCAACGATATGATTATTAAAAGCATTTGAAACTGTTCGGGGCTGGTTTTTTGCTTTTTGTTTTTGTCCTTAGGATATATCCAATTGGGGACATACAATAAAAATATGATGCTTAAAATCATTTGATATAGTTCCACTCCATGTGGTTATACTACTTCAATATATAATTTCATGCATTTGTTTCCTTTTGCTTTTAAGAATTTAAAATTTTGCTTTATAATTACGTAAAATATTTCTTTAAATCTAGTCAAATCCATAAAATAAGGTGTATAAACTCCTCTCTATCTTCCCTTCCTATCTTCCCTTCCTCCCCATACCAATTTTTTTCAATTTTTTTTCTTCCATTTTTAGCATAAGCTGTTTATTTTTATTCCAGTGTGTATGTTTGTGTTTTTTGACATTTTTCTATTAGGCACTCTTTTTCTTATTTGTAAGAGCACTGTACATTTTTAGAATATTGATCCTTTATCATTTTTAGTAGTTGACATATGGGAAAATTATTTTATTATAGTTCAAAAGTTTATTTTTTCTTATTTGAAAGCATTTTCCCATATTTATCAGTATATCTTATTTGTATTTTTTGTATGTTTTGTTTTCTTGATCAAAATTTTTATGTTTCTGTGTCAAAGATGTTAAAATTAGCTGCCTCATCACTTTTATGAACCTTCAGGTGTTCCTTAAACATCCACTGTGTGAATTATCCATCTCAGGAGGTTTTGACCTTTTAATATTTTGAGAACTGTATTTCAATATAACTGGTTTCTTTTGTAAGCCTTGTGTTTTATTTTATGCACTTAAAATTCTGAATGGGTCCACATACCAGTGGCACAGCAAGGGGAGAGGAGTGGAGTGCCCCATCCTGGTGGGGAGGAGCATTTTATCCTTAACGCATTTGGAATTGCCAGCGCGTGAGTTAAGGAAAGGGAGGCCAACTTTTCATCAGTTTTATTGTTGTTTTAAAATTTTCTCCAGAGTGTTTGTGCACCCTATTTTGCCTATACACAGCATGGATGGCTCCCCCACACCTTTTCTTTGGAACACTACTGCCACAGACTTCACCAGAATTACCCCTGGGAGGAATTCCTGCTTGGGCACAGCATCAGAAGTCTGTGGTGCGGCTTCTGCCTATAGGGTTTACATTTATTTTAGGGCAGTGGTTTTTAACCTTTGCTGGGGAATATGATCATACAGGCCAGAGAATCTGATAAAAATCTGACTCCTTTCAATATGCACACTTCACATAAAATTTCAAGGAGTTCACAAACTTTCCCCCTTTCTGGAGCCCACACATGGATCTCAGGTTAAGAACCCCCACCTTGTGGATCAAATTTTATTTTCACATGAACTCCTAGAAAGTTTAGCTTCTTATATAACGCCCACCTTCAGCAAATATACCATTCATATTGCTATGCATTTTGCAACAGTTGTCTACCTGGTTCCATTTTACATCCCTGCACTATTTCTGACAACCCCATTCCACCCACACACATTTATTATTTTGCTGAAACTCATATATCCTGGAATACCGATTATTTTAAAACAAAAGTACAAAGAAGAGTACAGGAATACTTTGCTTTATTGTGCTTCATTTTATTGCAAATATTGCATTTTTTCAAGTTTTATAGAACAGGCTCCTCTAAAAGGATATAAAGCACCGCCAAGTCCTTTGAGTTTTAAGCTGTTGAATTTCTAGCTCACCAACTCCCGAGAAACCAAGGTCTGTGGCTACCCTGCATTAAGCAAGTCTATCACCATTTTTCCAACAGCATGTGCTCATTTCATGCCTCTGTGTCAAATTTTGGTTATTATTGCACTATTTCAGGTTTTTTCAATATTATTATATCTATTATGGTGATCTGTGATCAGTGATCTTTGATATTACTATTGTAATTGTTTGGGGGCACTACAAACCACACTCATATAAGGTGGCAAACTTAATCAACAAATGCTGTGTGAGTTCTGACTGTTGGAACCAGCCAGCCATTACCCATCTCTTCTCCCTTGCCTCTAATAGCCCTGCAATGGCCTATAAGTATTCAAGAGAAAAGGAGAGTCCCACTTCTCTCACTTTAAACAAAAGCTAGAAATGATTAAGCTTAGTGAAGAAGGCATGCCAAAAGCTGATTGGCCAAAATCTAGGTCTCTTGCACCAAACAGTTATCCAAGTGGTGAATGCAAAGGAAAAATTTTTGAAGGAAATTAAAAATGCTACTCCAGTGAACGTGAGAGGGATAAGAAAGAGAAATAGCCTTAATGCTGATATGAAGAAAGTTTTAGTGGTCTGGATAGAAGACCAAACCAACCACAACATTCCCTTAATCCAGAGCCTAATCCAGAGCAAGGCCCTACTCTCTTCAATTCTATGAAAGCTGAGAGGTGAGGAGGCTGCAGAAGAAAAGTTTGATGTAAGCAGAGGTTGGTTCATGAAGTTTAAGGAAAGTGGCCATCTCCGTAACATACAAGTGCAAGGTGAAGCAAGTACTAATGTAGAAGCTGCAGCAAGTTTTCCACAAGATCTAGCTAAGATAACTGATAAAGGTGGCTACACTAAAAAACTGATTTTCAGTGTAGATAAACAGCCTACTACTGGAAGAAGATGCCATCTTGGAATTTCATAGCTAGAGAAGAGAAGTCATGCCTGGCTTCAAAGTTTCAAAGGACAGGCTGACTCTCTTATTAGGGGCTAATGCAGCTGGTGACTTGAAGTTGAAGCCAATGCTCATTTACCATTCCAAAAATCCTAGGACCCTTAAGAATGATGCTAAATCTACTCTGCCTGTGCTCTAGAAATAGAACAACAAAGCCTGGACAATAGCACATCTGTTTACAACATGGATTTACCAAATATTTTAAACCCACTGTTGAGATCTACTGCTCAGGAAAAAAGATTCCTTTCAAAGTATTACTGCTCACTGACAATGCACCTGGTCACCCAAGAGCTCTGATATATATGTACAACAAACGAGATTAATATTGTTTTTATGCCTGCAAATACAACAGCCATTCTTCAGCACATG
>JAQZBX010041632.1:0-22281 GCA_029593785.1 Cabassous unicinctus | reverse complement strand
GGTGCTGCAAATACTATTAGCAAGAGAAATAACAGCAGCTAATATTCAGTAACTGTGAGCCAGGCACTGTTCTAAATGCCTTCTACCTATTATCTCATTTAATCTTCAGGACTCTATGAGGTAAAATGAACCCTATGAGGTTCATTTTCCTAAGAGGAAACTAAGGTTTAGAGCACATCATAACATGCCCCTAACTAATGGGCTTAGTGGAAGAGGAGATTTAAACCTATACTGTTTGACTCCAGAGCTCTTTCAAACTACTAAACTGCACTCTTTCTTCTAAGGTATTAAATAAATATTAAAGGCAAAGCCCTTTCTTTGGCACAGAGGTGCCTAAAAGATGAATGAAAGAAATGGTTTAAACAAATATTTACTGTTATCCATGTGTGATGACCAAACATGGTTTCTGTTCTCAAGAAGGATAAAGGTAAAAGGGTATGTTCGTTTACATTTTTCTGTGATCAACAAATTTACAGGTAATTCCCTGGTATAATGAAAAGGAATAGAATGCAAGTAACGAAAAAAAAGTGGGGACTCATGCGAAGCCTGCATTTTCTAACTTTTCACTGTCGGTCGCTCTGTCTAACCCGATAGGTCAAACCTAGAGATGGATGTGCCACTGAAGCCACCAAAAAGAAAAACCATCCCCTTCTCATACACCAACCTGGACCTTAACGCGTTCCCCACTCGTGTTCTGGGCCCCGAGAGCGTCCCGCACGCTCAGTTTGGCAGCAGGGTTGTTTCTCGGGCAGGGGGCAGAGGAACAGAAGCGCAGGATTCGGAGCAGGCACCGGGCTCCAAACATCGCGCAGCTGCCTCAGTCCCTCAGCGGGGCTCGGAACCTGCCAGCCGCCGACCCCTGGTCCCGGCGGGCTCGGAACCTGCCTGCAGGGCCCCTCCCTTCTCTTCCCGTCTCAGCTGCTCCCCTCTTCCGGGTCGCAGCCCTGCTTTCAGGCACTACGGAGCGCCTCGGTTGCTCCTTTTCCCTTCAGGGACCCCAGCTCTATCCTCCGCTTTCCAAGAAGGCGGAATGGAAAGGGCACACCAAGAAGCAAATGCCGAAAAGACACCACGCACGCCGTCAGGAGCAAATACGTCCCACAGGACCGCGCAATTTCCAAACCTACGCCCTGTGGCCCCACCGAAAGCACACCCTTCCACCGCCCCTACGTCACCACGCCAACTACGCCTACGTCCTCACGCGACGAGAAGGTTATGAGGGAGCATGCGTACTTCTGTCCCCGGGCTGCAAAGGAGGCGGGCCAGGGACTGGGTGAAGAAGGCGGGGTGGAGGGATGGGGCGGAGCCAGTACCTGAGGAAGGGCGGGGCTAAAGCAGAGTTTTTAGTTCTAATAAGCTTCCAGGTGATGCTTAGGAACTCTTTGATAGTCAAGGAGTGACTGAGGCAGAGGGAAAGTGTCCAGGAGGAGGCTCTTAGTTGTTCAGAGCATTAGCCTGAGGATACCAATCGTTCTTGAGTTCTACCACAGAGAAAAACACCACAAAGCCTTTACTCAAGTTACAGTTGTGGGGTATCAGACTTCTAAACAGATAATTGAATTAAAGGGTGATCAGTTCCCAGCAGAGCGTAAGGGTGGACAGCCAAAGAAGAGCCCCTGAATGTGTGAGTCAGACAAGTCATACCACTGTGACGGTATATGGGGTGATAGGGGAAAGACCGGGAATGAATTGGGAAGAGGGGGAAGCTTGCTGCCAGAATCAAGTCTCTCGTCTGCCCCTGTCCCTCCCTCCCTTCCTTCCTTCCTTCTTCATAGTTATCTACTTTTATTTGACCTGGCAATAATGACCCTTTTATATACTAATCACCTCTTAAATTTCTACAAAATAATAATTTTTTTTAACTTAGTGATAGTCAGCAAAAGATTTCTGATTAAATTTTTTAATAGAAATTAAACAAAATGATGATGATGAGCAACTCCCATGCCAAAAAACAACAACAACAGTATCTACAACTGTAAGCAAGACAGTTCCATCCATCTGCTCCATGGGCTCTAACCCCCTCTCAATCAAAAGCAGAGTGAGCACCACCATCCCAAAATCCTCAAGACTGGAGAATGAACAATGGACTAAATTAGACTTATTATTATTCTACTATAGACTTATTATTATTCTAGCAATGGAAGAACTCTTATCATTGATATAAAGGCAGTGGCCACCAGAGGGTCTGAGGGACGGGAAAGGGAAGAATAGGTGTAATATGGGGGCATTTTCAGGACATTGAATTCGTCCTGCATGACATTGCAGTGACGGATACGGGCTATTGTATATTTCATCATAACTTACAAAATTGTGCAGGACAAAGTGTACACTGTAATGTACACTTTAGTCCATGGTTAGTAGCAGTGCTTCAATATGGGTTCATCAATTGTAACAAACATACCACACTAATTAAAGATGTTAATGTAAGAAAGTGTGGGAGGGGAGGGAGTGGGACATGTGGGAATCCCTTAATTTTATGTAACATTTATGTAATCTAAAACTTCTTTAAAAATAAAAAAAATTAATTATAAAAAAATAGAAGTTAAACAAAATGATGATGATGGACAACACCCATGCCAAAAAAAAAAAAAACAGAGTATCTACAACTGCAAGCAAGACAGTTCCATCCATCTGCCCCATGGACTCTAAGCCCCTTCTCGGTCAAAAACAAAGTAGGCATCACCATCCCAAATTCTTCAAGATTGAGGAATGAACAAACATAAGGGAGGAATGCAACTATGGACCAAAGTAGATTTATTATTATTCTAGTAAGGGAAGAACTTGTAACATTGATACAAAGACAGTGGTCACCAGAGGTTCTGAGGATAGGGAGAGGGAAGAATACATGAAACATGGGCATTTTTGGGACATTGGAATTGTTCTGCATAGTGCTGCAATGATGGATACAGGCCATTATACATTTTGTTCAAAACCTATAAAATTGTGCAGTGCAAAGTGTAAACCATAATGTAAACTATAGACCATGTGTATTAGCCAAAGGGATGCTGATGCAAAGTACCAGAAATCTGTTGGGTTTTATAAAGATTATTTATTTGGGGTAGAAGCTTACAGCTACCAGGCCTTAAACAGTCCAACACAAGGTACCATAGAGGTACTTTCTCACCCAAAGTCATTTGCCACGTGTTGAGCAAGATGGCAGGCGATGTCTGTGAGGGTTCAGCCTTCCTCTTCCTCTTAAGGGTCTGTGGTCCCAGGTCCTTCCAATATCAACTGTAGGCTGGGATAAGTCTTATCTCTCTCCTGGGGCTGGTTTCTCTCCGGGCTCAGCTGCCCTAGGCTCCACAAAGTCAGCTGTAGACTATCAGGCTCTCTCCCTTCCCGGGGCCTCTGCCTTTCTATGGAGCCATCTCTTTTCCTCTGTGTTCTTCTCCTGTGTGTTTACTTCCTGGGGCTCCAGCATCAAAATGCCAACTCTCTTCTCGCCATGTGATTTTCTCTGTGAGGCCCCACCCACCAAGGGGGCAAAGACCCAATGTCCTACTCACATGGCCAAATCAAATCCCTAATCATAATTTAATCAAGTAAAAGTGAAACCTCCGAATTTAACACAATCAAATATACCCAGAGGAACAGACCAGTTTACAAACACAGTCCAATATCTATTTTTGGAATTCGTAAACAATGCCAAACTGCTACACTATGGTTAGTAGCAATGCTTCAATATTTGTTCATCAATTATAACAAATGTACCACACTAATAAAAGATGTTATTAATAGGGGGAAATGTGAGAGAAGGAGGGGGTCGGGAATGGGAATCCCCTATATTTTTGATGTAACTTTTCTGTAATCTAAAACTTCTTTAAAAGTAAAGAAAAAAGTAGCACTGGACTGGAAATCAGAAAAAAAAAAAAAATAGAAGTTAGGGTTAGTGTTACTTACACTTGGCACTACTGGTATGTCAATTTTAAGCACAGAAAAATATGTGAGGTTTGAACCCAGAAAGCCTGGCTCTATGCACTCAACTATTAAGTTACACAGTTACTCAAGTTAGTAAAACCATGGTTTCTTCCACTAAGGAGCTCATAGTCTAGTGGTAGCAGGAAAACATCATTGCAATGTAATCCAATGAATGCACATATAGATCAAGTGTAGTGGAAGTCTAGAGAAGGAGACAATTAAGCTGATTTTTTGAGGAGGAACAGAATTTTGCCAGGTGGAAATTTAAGACAGAGTATTTCTTGCCAGAAGGTGGAAGCCAGGAAGGGCAAAGGGCCTGAAAGGAATTGTAAAAGTGTTCTCAAGACAGACTAGAAAATATCTCCCATGATAATTCATAGTTCTTAGGCACTTCTATAATCTTGAAAAAGGGAAAAATGGAAGCTTCTAGCCAAATGCCTTTCAAATTATGTGGCTATGGGTCTCTAAGAAAAAAGGAGTATGTTGGTTGCAAAATTTGGGGAACAAGATAATCTGGGGTACAACACAACATTGCATTCCAGTGCAAAGCTCTTCTTTGACTACACCTACCCTGTCTAAGGGTTTAAAAGTAGTGACAGGGAAGCGGGTGTGGTGCAATGGATAGCGCACCCGTTTACCATATGAGAGGCCCCGGGTTCGCTTCCCGGCGCCTCCTTGTGAGGGCAGGCCCGCTCACGCGGCGCCGTGGGCTGATGCGGCAAGACCTCACAGCAAGGGGGAGATAAGCAGACATGGAGAAGACACACAGCAAATGGACACAGCAGCACAAGCAGCAAGGGGGGGGATAAATTAAAATAAAATAAATAAATCTTTAAAAAAATAAAATAAAATAAATAAAAAAAATAAAAGTAGTGACAGTCAGTTCACTTCCTACTTAGGTCATTTGTCTGTCTTGCCTTCTTTCTCCCCTACCCCTCTTTGCCTACTTCCCTGGTTTGCATCTTAAGAACTGAGGCCTGAGTCCCAGAGGCTGGCTTTCTTTACTCTCTCACCCCACCACTTGTTTAAACTGAGAGGTTAATTATTTTATAAAAAGGGAACCACTACCCAGGAGCGTGCTAAAGGCAAGAGAAGACCAGTGGTTGAACCTGGAAATTAGCGATGGTTAATGCAACTTTTATATCTTTGAAAGCTGACTATAGCTTTCATATTTCCGGGGCTAAGTTCAAACCATCCTCTTTATTTTGTGCTCTAGCAACACATATCAGCCTGTTTAAATCTGTTTTCAGTGTTAGATTGTTACTTCCCCTTTTAGATTCATGACTTTCCAGATAGTAGCCAGAGTGATCTTTCTAAAATGAATATATTACTATTTTGGTAATAGTGTTGCCTAGCGTTATAGAATGCTCACTATGTGCCAAGCACTCTTCACATATTAACTCAATTAAGCACAGTGGGGTGGTGGCCAAACTCTCCCCAATCCCCAGGGAATGTGCTCTACCCTCTGAAGCCTGGGGTGTACCCTCCCTGAACAATGGGGCAGAAGGCCAGCCCTCTCCAAGCTCTGGGGCATACCCACCCTTTCCACACACATGGGTGGGGGCTCTCTCTTGGCCTGAGAAGATGTTTTTAGTCCAGACCTCAGCTTTCATGGTTCTGCCTTTGAAGTCATTTTTCCTTCAATGTGTCCCTTTTCTGTCACTTCTGGTCCAGGCTGGCAATGGTTCCGTTCATATAGCTCTCATAAAAAGCTTGTTTGTTTCACATGCAGGAATCAGGGGTCCAAGCCATAAGACAGTAAGACTTTTCCACAGATCTTTCCCAGATAACTGCATTTCCAATCCTGACTTCACTGAAATGACTAGCTGATTCTAAGTTCAGTTAAACCCTCACATGGGGTATTATTCTCTGGGAACTCATTTTCCTGAAGCTCAGAATTTCCCAAATCAACAATATTTGGTTTATTTGTGCCCAGGAATTCAGTTCTCAGTTTATCACTTTCCTCTCACCTTTTACTATAAACTTCTAGGAGAAGTCAGGCCACGCATCCCACATTTAGTTCAGAAATCCCCTCAGTTAAATATCCAACCTCATCACTTTCAAATTCTGCCTTCCATCTAACATCAAGACTCAATTTTGCCAAGTTCTCTGCCACTTTAAAGCAAGGTTCACCTTTTTTCCAGTTTGCAAGGACACATTCACCATTTCTGTCGAAGGCCTCATCGGAAGTATCTTTAGCATCCATATTTTTGCCAATGGTCTCTTCAAAGCAATCTAGGCCTTTTCTATCAAGCATCTCACATTTCCTCCAAAATCTTCCTCCTACCCATTTAAAAAGCCATTTTAACATTTTTGGTATTTGCATGGCCGCATGTATTCCACTCTCCTTGTACCAATTTCTGTTTTAATTTGCTAAATGCCTCTGGGAACAACATACTAGAAATGGATTGGCTTTTTTTTTCTTTTTTCTTTTAGCATATCTTTAATTTTTCTAAATAAACATCTGCTAAGGAAAAAAAAAAAGTCCTTTAGAAAGTACCTCCCAAGCACCACCCAAGTGAAATAATCCTAAAATAAGAAGTATACACTCCCCAGAAACACTGGGGACAGACCTGTAGACAGGATTACCAGAGCTGATGTTTTAGATGGCTTGTCTGAAGCACGGAATTAACAGCTGGCCCTGTGCTTTCACTTCTGAATAAATATAAATAAATATCTCATAAAACATAAGCAGTATATGTTGTTCTGAACATCTTGGGCATTTATTGGTGCCTAGTAGCCAAGCTAAACTCTTCCATCAGCTTCAACTAGCTCTCACCGTGCCTTTCTGCACACATCACAAAGGTGACTAAATAATAAATAGGATGATTCAATGACTGTCATTTCATGACTTAGAGAGGAAATGTCAATTAAAAACAACAGGGTACTAGCTATCAACAAATAATACATCTTAGTTAAACTAAATGCTACATCAACAAAGTGTTAAGCCAATCAAGATTTGACCTCCAACTTTCAATTAAAAAACCTATATAACTTTTATAACAAAATGGCTCATTAAAGTACATGGAAGATTTATTTGTTTTAGTTACCACCTTTGTAACAAATATATACATATACTACAACATATACTGCTTTATGTTTTATGAGATTTATTTACATTTATTCAGAAGAGGGAAGAGGAAACTGATGTTTGTGTGTCAGACACAGTATTAGGTACTTTAACTATATCTCTTCCCAACAAATCTATGATAGGGCTTTATTGCCCCCAGTTCACACATAAGAAAACCAGGATTCAGAGAGGTTAAGTAACTTGTTCACAGTCACACAGTAAGTGGCAAAAATGGAATTCAATTCCAAGTCTGTTTCACAACATTCTACACATAATATGATTTTGTATGATTCCATTTATATGAAGTTCAAGAAGAGGCAAAACCAATCTATGATGATATAAGTCAGAATAATGGTTCCTTCTAGGGGCAGATATTGATTGGAAAGGAGCCCAAGGAACTTTCTGGGGTGCTAAAATGTTCTCTATCTTGATCTGGGAGATGGATACACATTCATGAGCTGCCACTGCCCACAAGATTAGTGGATGTTACTATAAACTACATCTGAAGATTTTTTTAAAAAGTTCTGGTCTGATCAACTCCAGGTTCCTGATCATAACCACTAAACAACCACATGGCCACCCTGACAAAACATGGCCATTCTCTGGAATTGATTGCCTTGGATAATCAGTTTTAAAAAACATTCTGGTAAGCAACATACATCATAATCACATCAGAGTGAAGACATTTGAATAACAAACCTGCTTTAAAATACCACGGAATGAAAAGTAGAAAGTATCATTTTCTGGCTACTGGGAATTTTCCCTCTAAAACCACATCGGAATCAAAACAAAATTTCACCCTGCTATAAGAGAATATTCAGATGCACAGAAATTAGGTTATAACAAAGTTCTTCAAGAAAGAGTTATCTATAGCAAACAGCTAAAGCTAGAATCATACAAATTATTTCAAGACATAAATGCAATTACTTCTTCAACACTGCTGACTCAAAACAAGTGTCAACTGTTACAAAAACTAAGACAAGGTAAAAGACAAAGCTAGTGGGCAAAGGGCATAAAACAATAGGGGCAGCACTACGGCAGAGCAAAATCTAAATTCTGAGGACTGTAACTAAGAGAAAACTCAATAAAAACAGCTTTTTCCAGTAGTAAAGTGTGTAACACATGTAACAGATTCTCCTTCAGCTAACAAGTTCTCACTGTAGCTTTGCTCAGGCTGGCAAAGCCTCATCACCAGCAGGTGATGATGAAATCATTACATCAATTCTCTCAAAGACTTACCCCACATATACACACACCTCTTATTCAAAGGGTAATTACCTCTCCAGAGAGAGGAATATATTCATCCTACAATTTGGAGATACATTTGGCAAGCCCCTAGTAACAGCTATCCCACCTTAGACGGGAAAAGAAACAAACAGCTGGACCCATACCAGTTGGATATATCTACTGTCTTCTTCACTGGATGCTTTCAATAATGCAGCCAGGAAACACTTTCTACTTTCAAATGATCAGAGCTTGGTTTAACTCATGTTTTAACAAAACAAAAAATACCAGGCAATTGATTGACATGACTTTAAAGAAGCTTTACCTGGATATTTACATGTAAAACCAAAGGTCTTTATGAGAATTTTTTAGCGTTGGTAATTTATGCACCACTATTGGAGGAGTTGCAACAGATTACGTAACCTTGTCCTGGAGCAGCTCCTGCTCGGCGGGGCGGGGCCGGGCCAGGCGGGGCGGGACATGGCGGCAGCTTCCACGTCCCGGCCGCTCTGCGCGGCTCAGCCCGGCGCCCGCCGGCGCCCACGCTCCATGCGCAGCGCCCAGACGCGTGGTCGGACAGTGTCCGTAGCGGTGACGGCTCCCACTCGGGAGGCCTCCCGCTCGGTTTGCCTTGGCACTTGTTGCCCCAGCTGCTCGGGGTCCCCTGTTCCAGAATGGCTTCTACAGTGGAGATTTATTAGGTTAAAAGCTTACAGTTCTGAGGCTATGAGTGTCCAAATCAAGACATCATCAGGAAAGCCTTTCTCTCTGAGCTGCAGCTGTGGGTGATCAGACACATGGCAGGGCACAATGGCGACATCTGCTAGTCTCAGACTCTGCCTTCTCCTCGCCTCATTGCTACTAGCTTTTGGCTAAAGTGACTTCCTCTCAGCTTCTGGTTTCCAGGGCCTTCTGGGTTCCTCTCTGTCCCTGAAGCTTTTTTTCTGTGTCTGAGGCTTTTTATTCCTCTATTTATAAAGAACGCCAGTAAGAGGATTAAGATCCACCCTGGGTCATGCAATCTAATCAAAGGCCCTTAACTAAAGCAATTTAATCAAAAAGTCCCACCTACAATAGGTATATAGGCAGAGGAATGGATTAGCTTTAAGAAAAGGATTTTCTGGGGTCCACAAAAGCTTCAAACTGCCACACTCACTATGTGCCAAGCACTCTTCACATTTTAACTCAATTAATCCTCACATTAACCCTCCAAAGGAAGATTATCATCATCATACCCGGTTTACAGAGGAGGAACTATAAGGTTTCATATAGCTCGTACCAAGTTATACTGGCATTGTGGCTGCAGAGTCCGTGCTCTTACCCATTATGTTACTTTCATGCTTAAAGAACCTTTGAATTGCTTCACCTACAACATGAAGCAAATACCTTCTTTAGCAGCCTACCAGGCTCTCTATGATCCATGGATTTCCCTGAAGTGTCCTGGATTGAAACATCCTCATTTTTACCTTTTAATACTGCAGGTCTAGGCTGAAAATAATGTCAGCATTACTAGTCAGCTCTGTTGAAGTTTTTAATCAGGCTTGGCATGCCAGGTTTCAGTTTAACGTGCCAAGTTGCAGGACTTCTAAAAGGCACCCATTACACATGCTATCATGGAGCGGTTTTCATTATGCTTGAATAACCCATAGTGTAGCAGTTTGGCAGTTTGATATAGTTATGAATTCCAAAAATCGATACTGGATTATGCTTGTGAACTGGAATGTTCATCTGGGCATGATTAAGTCATGATTAGGGCTTTGATTCGGCTACATCAGTAGGGTGTTGAGCCCTGCCCCTTGGTGGGTAGGGAATCAAAGATAAAAGACATGGCGAAGGATGAATTTGAAGCTTTTGAATTGGAGTTCTGAAGCTGGCTTTTAATACTGGAGCCCAGGGAAGCAAGCACACAGAGGAGCTTGGTCATGGGAAGGAGAGAAGGCCCCAGGAAGAGATGAGCCATTCGCCTGATAGTCTACAGCTGACCTTGTGGAAGAAACAGAAGAGCTGAGCCTGGAGAGAAATGGAGCCCTGGGAAGAGAGGAACCCAAGAAGCCTGAACCCTGGCAAACGTCGGCAGCTGCCTTACTCCAACACGTGGCAACAGACTTTGGTGAAGGAAGAAACTTGTGCTTTATGGCCTGGTAACTATAAACTTCTTCCCCAAATAAATACCCTTTATAAAAACCAACCGATTTCTGGTATTTTGCATCAGCACCCCTTTTGGCTGACTAATACAAAGTTTTTAATTAGGCTTGGCATGCCAGGTTTCAGTTTAACATGCCAAGTTGCAGGGCTTCTAAAAGGTACCCATTACACATACTATAATGGAGCTCAGTTTATTGTTCTGGCTTTTCATTATGCTTGAATAACCCATAACACTCCTTATGAAACTGTTAACACCCAAAACTTGATTTCAAGGTCATGACCTCGAGGTAAAGAGGAACATAGTCCTTGATGCAGAAATTGTAGAAACATTAGGAATGGATGCATATTATAAAGGATCTTGGGTTTCTCTGAAGGAACTAACAAGGTGGAATATAAGTTAATTTTAAAAGGCACATTCACAGAGAAGAAATTTGTGGTTTCTTATAGAAGCTAGCATTAATTTCCCTAATACAGAGGCCATAAAACCCAATCCTCCATTTTCCAGATAAGGAAATTGAGAGCCAGAAAGTTTAAATGACTAACTCAAAGTCACAAAGTTAATTAATGCTGTTTTCTCTCTGCCTCAAACCAATTTACTCCCCTATTGGGGGGCAGAGGGCTGGCCCCTAGTAACTCCCAATTTCTATCCTTACAGCTTCTCAACTAAGAAAGAAAGAGGACATTCTTCCTCCATCTTGAAATAAAGCAATTCAGGGTAAAAATTCTGACAGCCTTGGCTTGAGTTACATACCCACCCCTGGTCAAATAACTATGGCTAGGGAGGTGGAGTCATGAAAAAAAAAAAAAAAAGGCAGCTCTTATTTGGAAATGTGTCTAAATCTAGGGAGAAGGGGAAATTCTTAGGCAAGCCCAATTTAGATCATTTACACATTCCAAATAGTCACTCCCCACATTTTGGGTAAGTCAAAGTGTAGATGTTAGAGCTAGAAGGCAGATTGTACATATTCACCAATATCTATGAGCTCCTGCACATTTCTCAGTCTCCTTTGCAATCAGATTGGCTATGTGACCAGTTATGGTCAGTGGAATGTGAGCATAAATGATGTATGTCACTTTTAAGCTGCGTGGTTAGATAGTTAAGGTGCCTTTCCTATACTTTCTTTCTCCTGACTGAGCAGCTGGACTCTAAATATGGTAGGCTGAATAATGCCCCCCCCACAAAGATATCCATGTCCTAATCCCCAGAACCTGTGAATATGTTACCTAACATGGTAAAAGGGACTTTGCAGATGCAAGTAAGTTAAGGATCTTGAGATGGATACACAATCCTGGATTACCTGGGTGGGCTCAATGTCTTCAAAACGGTCCTTAGGAGAGGCAAGAAGATCAGAGTCAGAGACGGCCATGTAACAACAGAAGCAAAGGTTGGAGCCATGTGAGAAAGTCAAGGAAATGGGCTTTTCCCTAGAGCCTTGAGAAGGAACACAGAGCTGATGACTCACTTTGGATCCCTGACCTCCAGAACTGTAAGATAATCAATTTGCATTGTCTTAAATCACTGAGTTTGTGGTAATTAGTTACAACCAGCTGTAGAAAACTAATACATCATAAGGGAACAAACTCAGATCCTCAAGTCATCACCTGGAGGACACTCCCCGGGAGACCCGCCCAACTTGCACTGCACTCTGCACAAGTGAGAAATCAACTTTTCGTAAAGTGCATCCCCCTAGGAAAACCTGAGACCAATGCAAATTAAGTGATTATCCCAATGCTGCTTTGCTAAATAATGGCAGAGCTGGGACTTCATTTAACATCTAGTAATTGAAAAATTATTGTGTGCCAGGTACTATACTAGTTAACCAACACCTTCTATTTTCAAGGAGCTAACAATCTAGAAAAAGAAGCTGGCAAGAAAATGGGCAAAGGGGCAAAGATTAAAAACAATGGTATAATTGTCATTTACCTAGACAATGAATACCTTGCCATACATTAATGTCAATATGAGTTGCAATTTTTGTAAAAATGTAGCTTGGTTTGACACCTCTCACCTTCTGTAATTTTGAGCATCACTCCAACAACAAAATCATCATACGATAGTTAGATTTTGCAAATCCACAGAGGAGCTCTTGCAACAGAACTCACAGCCTTTTCAGACCCATTTCCCACCCTTCCTTTAGCAATTTAATATCTTGAGCCATTAATAATTTTTTTAAATCCAGAAGGTATGTAGAAACCTTTTCAGATTTTTCATCTGATTTGTGCATACAGATATAGTTCTGTCAGATACCTTATTTATTTTATTTTTATTTATTTTTATGGATTTTTTTGCACAGGCAGACACTGCTGTATTTAGAAATTTCTATTTCAGTTCACTCAAAACTGCAAAATCAATCTGTATCATGTACCAAACTGATTTAAAATAAATCTACATGTTTATGGGGAAAAAAAGAAAGAAAGAAAATGGGCAACTAAAGAAATAAACATAGAAGAGCAGTAGTAACCTCATCTTGGGAGAGCAAGGCAGTTTTCCTAGAGGAAGTCGCGTCTAAGCTGAGACCAAAAGAAGGATTATTAGCCAGGAAAAGGGGAACTGTGTGTGGCGAAGGAAGTTGGAAACATTCTATGTCTTGAACTGGGTGGGGTCACTTGGCTGAATACATAGGTAAAAATTCATTGAGTGTAAACTTAAGATTTGTGTATTTTACTTATGTCACTATACTTCAATAAAAATTAATTGAAATTTAAAAATAGCTGGATCAGGTTTGTTGCTAAAATTAAAGCATCCTCTTTCCCTGGTGAGTATAAGAGATACTCTCTTTGTATAAATTATGAACTATTTCCTGCATATAGAAAAGTTTAGAGAACAATGCAATAAAATCTAATACTTACCACCTCAGTTTGTTAAATACCTTATTTATTTTATTTTTATTTAATTAATATATATGTCATATATGCTTCAGATCTTCCTCTCCATTTATTTCAAGGAAAAAAACATTATAGGGATAGTGAATTCCTCTTGTACCTCTCTGAAATTCCACTTTTCTCCTTGATTCCCATCCAGAATTTGGTGTTTATCATACTTTAAATAAATACACACACACTACATATTTATGTATCTATAACAGTCTCTTGCATTGTTTTGCATGTCTTTATGCTTTAAATAAATGGTATCTTACTCTCATGTTATTCCACACACAAAATTAGTTTTTGAGATATATTCAGGTAGATTTATAAGCTCTAGTTCATTCTTTTTTGTTTTTGTTTTTCTTTTTAAAAACATTTTTCTTTTTTCTTTTTTTTTATTTTTTTACTTTTTATTTTTTATTCTTAGCTTTTTTGTATTTTTGTTTTTTCATTTTTATCTTTTTTTTTGTATTTTTTTCCTCTTTATTATCTAGTTCATTCTTTTTAAGTGTCATACAGCATTACTTTATGTGAATATACCACAATTTATTCATTTTCCTCTGACAGAGGTTTGGGCTATTTTCAATGTTTTTCTATTACAAGCAGAGGCAGATTTACCATGAACCTTGTGAAGCTTAAGCTTCACAGACCCTTATTTGCATTCATGCCTTCTCTTTCTTCCTTCCCCTCACTCCTCCCCCAGTGTTGGGGATTGCTGGAAATTGTGGAGAGGGTAAACAATCAGGAAAAATATCTAAGGAACTCAGAATAAAGAAAAAAAATCTCGACTTAAAAAGTCTCTGTAAATTTGTTGTAATTTCTTCTCTCATTATAAATAAATATTTACTTTAATATTTATAATTTATAATGTATTTATAATTTTTTGTGACTAGCCTCCCAAATTATGTAAGCCTCAGGTCCCCAAATCTGGATCTGCCCTTGATTACAGGAATGCTGCAAAAAATAATATGTGTAAAAATATGCTCTAGTCTCTCTGGACCATCTTCAGCTTTACTAGGTACTGCCAAATTGCTGCCCAAATTGATTGTTCCAATTCATACACCATTAACAGCTTATGAGAGTTCCCAGTGCTTCATCCTTTCAGTGACAATTGAAAGAGTCAGACTTTCTATTTTTTGCCAAGCGATAGCTAAAAACAAGTATCTCATTGTTTTAGAGATTCTAAGTTTTGATTCTCCTTTTCAAAATTCCATTTCAACTGTAACCGCCATCATTTTCCTAGAGCACAGTGGAAGAGTGTTGGCTGAATGCTCTAGGTTCTGGGCTTCTAGGTTTTTGGCTATGTCACATAAAGGAATTTAAGGACATGTCACAGGGTAAGAAAGGGAGTAAAGAGTTTATTAAGAAACAAGAAAAGAAAAAAATACACAACCCCAGTCATGGGTGCAGGTGTGCTACAGGGTGGGACATGCAAGTGGGGCCATAGGTTAGGTCTTTTTAAGACCTTTCCTCCTCTCCTTTCCTAATGTTGGGGAGGGGCCCCAGTTGTTTGCTGTTCTGATTGGTTGTCTCACCTGTTAGCTCTCAGGTAACCAATGGTGAAGTCTTTTGTTTGGAGGTGGGGGTCCAATGGGGAGGCCTGTTAAGTTATCTGGGGCTTCCCTTTGACCCCGGGGTAGTTCCAAATGGAACCTCATGACCAGGGTCTTGGCAGGGTCTTTCTGACTTTGTTTTTAGTAGCAGCCTTCCCTCAGGGAGTTTCTGCCGGGTCCCAGGTCTGACTCGTCTTCCCTTTTTCTCTATACTAACCTGCCTCAAGAGTACTAGCCTGGAAATCAGAAGTCCTGGATTCAAATCTTATCTGTATAACAACTTGTTGTAGAACCTTCAGGAGGTCACTTAAAGTCTAGACTTCCTTCATTGGGCTGTTGACAGTATTAACTGAAGCACTTTGTGAATTTAGTGATAAAGAAAGGCATGTTGTATCAGACTAAACACCCTCCATTATTTACATGAGTTTTATTTTAGATAAAGGAGTCCCCTAAATTTCATCAACAACTCTATCTAAATGCCAAAGTAGAAGGTTTAAAATTAATCCCATCTTTTCTTTTTTTATTTAGTTGGTTGAGCATTTATTTATTTATTTATTGGAGAAGTTGTGAGCTTACAAAACAATCATGCATAATGTGCAGAATTCCTGTACATCGCCCCTCCACTAACACCTTGCATTGTAGTGGAACATTTGTTACAGATTATGAAATAACATCATCAAATTATTACTTCTAACTATGGTCCATCCATAGCTTGCATTTGGCATATTTTTCCATACACCATCCAATTATTAACACCATGTATTAGTATTGCACATTTCTTATAGTTCATGAGAGAATGCTTCCATATTTGTACTGTTAACCACAGTCCATCATCCACCATATGGTTCACTGAGTTATACAGTCCCATGTCTTGAACAGTCCATCCAAAGTGTACAGTCAGTAGCTTTCACGTTCATCACAGAGTTGTGCAGTCATCACCTCAGTAAACTTTTGTTTCCCTTAGTCCAACAGAGTAAATCCCATACCCCCCTATTACTGACCCTTAGTGTTGATATAGTACCTTCTTTGATATTGATGGAAGACTATTACAATATTGCTGTTCATTATAGTCCATAAGTTACATTAATTGTATTTTCCCCATGCATCACCGTATTATTACCACTTTATAATAGTGATGTACATTTGTTCTAATTCATAGAAGAACATTCTTGTATTTGTTCTATTAACCACAGTCCTCATCCACCACAGGGTTCACTATATTATTCAGTCCTTAGATTATTCTCACTTCCCCTTTCAGCCACAATCTCATTTATAAATCAGCTGTGTTAGTTATACTCACTGTAATGTGTTACCATCAACTCTATCCATTTCCACACTTTTATAGTCAAGGTAATTAAAAATTTTATGTACATTAAGCATCAGTACCCCTTCTCCACCTTCTTCCTATCTCTTAGTAACCTATACTCTAGATTTTGACTCCATATGTTTATTCTTCGTATTTAGTTCATATTAGTGAGACCATACAGTATTTGTCCTTTTGTGCCTGGCTTATTTCACTCAGCATAATATCCTCAAGGTTCATCTATGTTATCATAAGTGTCCCAATTTCATTTCTTCTTACAGCTGCATACTATTGAATAATTTGTCTATCCATGCATTGGTTGATGGACACTTGGGTTGTTTCTATCTTTGGGCAATTGTGAATAATGCCACTATGACCATCGGTGTGCAAATGTCTGTTTGTGTCCCTGTTTTCCATTCTTCTGGATATATTCCTAGTAAAGGGATTGCTGGGTCATATGGCAGTTCTATATTTAACTTCCTGAGGAAACACCAAACTGCCTTCCACAGAGGCTGTACTATTTTACAATCCCACCAACAGTGAAGGAGTGTTCCTATTTCTCCACATTCTCTCCAGCACTTGTAGTTTTCTGTTTTTTGAATAATGGCCTTTCTAGGAGGTGTGAGATGTTATCTCATTGTAGTTTTGATCTGCATTTCCTTAATAGCTAGTGATATTGAACATTTTTTCATGTGCTTTTTTGCTATTTGTATTTCCTCTTTGGAAAAATGTCTATTTAAACCTTTTGCCCATTTTTAAATTGGATTGCTTGTCCTTTTATCACTGAGTTGTATGATCTCTTTATATAGCATGGAAATCAAACCCTAATCGGATATGTGGTTTCCAAAGATTTTCTCCCATTGAGTAGGCTGCCTTTCACCTTCTTGACACTGTCCTTTGAGTCACAAAAGTATTTAAGTTTGGGAAGTTCCCATTTATCCATTTTTTCTTTTATTGCTTGTGAATTGGGTATAAGGTTTAAGAAATCACCACCTCCCACCATGTCTTGAAGTATTCTACATTTTCTTCTAGAAGTTTTATTGTTCTAGCATTTATATTTAGGGCTTTGATCCATTTTGAGTTAATTTTTGTATAAGGTGTGAGAAAGGGGTCTTCTTTCTCTCTTTTAGATATGGATATCCAGTTTTCCAAGCACCATTTGTTGAATAGGCTGTTCTGACCCAGCTGGGTGGGTTTGAAAGCCTTGTAAAAATCACTTGACCATAGATGTGAGGGTTTGTTTCTGAACAATCAATTCAGTTCCATTGGTCAATCTGTCTATCTTTATGCCAATACCATGCTGTTTTTACCACTGTAGCTGGGTAATATGATTTAAAGTCCAGAAGTGAGAGTCCTCCAACTTCCTTCCTTTTTAAGATGTTTCTGGCTATTCAGGGTACCTTACTCTTCCAAATAAATTTGATAATTGGCTTTTCCAATTATCCAATTATCTTTTTTAAAAAAGGCTGTTGGAATTTTTATCAGGATTGCACTGAATCTGAAAATCAATTTGTAATTCTACCTGTTTTGTGTAAATCCCTTATAAGTCAAGTTAGGTACATCCTTCAGTATGCATAAGAATCACCAGCAGAGCTTGCCAAAATGCAAACTCCTGGGCTCCTGCTCAATGATAACGACTCACTTTGAGAAACTGCCTACTCTGTGGTTGGATAGTGTCCTTTCTCTTGTCTCTTCTCTTTGGTTTTAGGAAAAACCAAAAGAGCGCTTTAGGAAGTGCTCATTTTGAGGCTTGAACTTCTTTCCATAAAGAACAATATTATTGTCGTTGTTGTTATTAATTTCTAATGTATATTCAGTGAAATTGTAACAAAGCAACACACAGTTAAAGCTGCCTCTCAGGTTTAGAGGGAGGGAGGCATCAGTGGGCAGTGGGTGGAGCAGGGCATCAAAGTGCAGAAGGAGCCCCTTCCTCTGGGGGCTCAGCTGGGGCTCCAGGCCCTTCCCAGGTAGACTCAATGCCACCCAACTACACCTTACCCCTCCCAGGATGGTTACATTTTGGTCACCTAAGCTCTCTCTACAGACAAGGACTAGAATTAAATTGGAGATAAGCCCAAGCTCCCGTAAACCAATGTTTTCCAACTGTGGTCCTGATGCAGTAGACTTGCATATTTTAGGTAGTAAAATTATAATTAGGATTCACAAAATGAATTTAGCGGTATTTTTTATGTGCTTGGCGAAGACCTTCTAGAAATTTTAGAAAATAGATTTTTCTAATGCTCTGTGACCACATTACAGATTAAAGAAAACAGACGTGCTCCCAGGAGTGCCTGTGGTTTTTATCATCCTTTAAAATTTAAATTTAGCAGACATTAAAGATAGCCTGTCATCAGATGCATTGCTACAAATTCTGATTTTGTGGAATTAATTCTGGAGCTTGATACTTGTTAATTGGCTGGCTCATTGGTAAACATTTGCATTTCCTAAAATGGGGTTGAAGGTAAATTGTAACATCCTTTGCAAACAGGTTAATGTATAAAGCATATCAATTTTTTATACCTTATTATTTGGAGTAATTTGGCATAGTAATTGCCTGGGTTTTCACTGCTGGGGATAAAGTGGGTTTTGAAAATGTTTTTTATTATGACACACATGCATGCCAGAAAATGCATAAAACATAAATGTATAGTGTAAGGAATAATTTTAAAATGAATAACTGTAAAACCACCATCCAGGTCAAGAAAAAGAAAGAGCACTGCCAGTACCCTATAGCACTCTCCTCACCTTCTTCCCACAGAGGCAGCCGTCCTCTTGACATTTTTGGTAATCGTTTCCTTGCTTTTCTTTATAGATTTACCACCTAAGTAATGTTGTATAAACATTATCATTTATTTTGCCCATTTTTGAACTTAATTTAAATAGAATCATACACATGTATTATGTGTATGATTTTGTTTTGCTCAATACCTTATTCAACAATCAACTCTGTCAATGTCTATAGCTTTATACAGGCTGTTCATTTTCATTGATGTAGAGTATCCCATTTTATGACCATAACCCAATTTATTTATCCATTCTGCTGGGTTGTTTCCAGTTTGGACTATTATGAGTAACACTGATGTGAGTATTTTCATATATAACTTCTTGTACATGTGCATGTATTTAAGTTGGGAAAAATGCTTAGGAGTGAAATTGCTGCATCATAGGACATGCAAACTTCAGCTTTACTAAAAAGGACCAAACGTCTCCCAAAGTGGCTGTACCAGTTTACACTCCGCCAGACGTGGATGAGAATTCCTGTTGCTTCCCATCCTCATCAACACTTGGTCTTATCAGACCTAAATTTAGCCATACTGATGGGGGTATATGTCACTGAAGTTTTCATTTGTATTTCCCTGATTATTAATCTTATTGAGCTCCTTTATTTTCATAGGGATTTTTTTTTGGTGAATTGACTAGTTAAATATTCTGCCCACGTTTCTACTGAGTTGCCTTTTTTTCCTTCTTCGTGGTTTTCTTATTCATCTATACACGTTCTAATGTACTTATTTTAGATATGAGCCTTCTCAGTTGTATGCATTACAAATATCTTCACCCACTCTGTGGCTTGCTTTTTACTATCTTGATGTATTGTGATAAACTGAAGTTCTTAATTTGAAAATTTTGAAAATATTCTCTTATGCTATCTTCCAAAGCTTTATTATTTTGTTTTGCACATTTAGGACTGCAATCTGCCTGGAATAGACTTTTTTAAAAAAATTAATTAAATTTTTTTTATATTTAAAAGATGCTTAGATTACATAAATGTTACACAAAAATTACAGGGATTCCCATGTTCCCCACCTCCCACACCTCCCATAACATCCCACATAAACATCTTTCAATAGTGTGGCACATCACCTGCAATGGATATACACATCCTGGGGCTTTGCCACTAAGCATGGACCATAGTTCACATTGTAGACCACACTCTCTCCCACACAGTTCTGCATGTTATATGCTGATGTAAAATGGCCTATATCTATCATTGTAATGTCACTCAGGATAATTCCCAAGTACTGAAAAAGTCCCTATATTACAACTGCTTTTCCCTTCTCTGCCCTGAAAGCATCCAGTGGCCACTGGCTCCACCTCACTCTTGTAATTTCATCCATTGCTTGAATCACAATATGTCTACAATAGAATACCAGTAAGTCCACTCTAGTCCATAGCTCTTCCCCCAATTCTGAGGAGTTTGGGATGGTGATGTCCACTCCACCTCCAAGTGAGAGAGGGCTTATATCCCATGGATACGATGGATGGGATTATCCTGCCTGCAGCTGCAGACTCTCTCCATTCCCTGGGACAGCCATTGTCCATCATCATCTCCTCACTGGGTGACTTGGGTGAGTCCATTAAGCTGTAGAGTAGGAGTTGCAGCTCCACCGAGATTCCAGGCACAGCCAAAGCCTCCAGTCTCTGGAAGTACACCTACAAACTCCAGCATCACATATAGGTTTGAATAGAAGGGACTGATGGACCATGTGCAGGGAGGACTTATTTGAGTCCAACTCTGTCACTCTCAGGAGCATAGATTCCAAAGTATAGCCCACTGATAAGGCATCAATCTCTGGAGCTGTCCCCCCTTATATAGGACCTGGGTGTCTCCAGAGCCCTCAGGAGCCCCTCTGTGTGGGGTGATATCCACTTTGGTGTTCTATGAGATCCTACTGAGGTGTGCATAAGCGTTATGTCTGGGATGACCTCCCTACTCTCTTTGAAGTGTCTTAGCCACGTGAACTCATTTGTCTTTACCTTTTCCCCCTTTTATTCAAAGTCTTTTTCCAGTTGTACTGCCAGTTGGCACTTGGTATTAATCCCTCGTGGCCAGGGAGGCTCATCCCCGGGAGTCATGTCCCACACTGGGGGGAAGGTAATGCAGTCATATGCTGAATTTGGCTTAGAGAGAGGCCACATTTGAGCAACAAGGAGGCTCTCAGGTGGCAACCCCTAGGCACCCCATAACAGTAGGCTAAGTTTCAATTACAAGAGCAAAGACTCGTAAGGCTAGTCATCAATAACAAGAACCCATTAGTGGACAATCCTCCTTTGCCAGACACTGCCCCTGAACTCAAGGGACTGTTGCTGCTCCCTTGGAGAATGTGGCAGAGCTATCCAGGTTGGGAATTCAGTATTCCCTCATTTATTGAGTGATTGTCCACCCATTGTGACCATGCACTACCCCTTGATCAATTGAACAATTTTATATATCTTTCATGTATATTCAGGTGAACTTCCTCCCATGAAACTCCCATCCCAGACACCCCCTACCAATGATCCTCTGCTGCCCCCGTTGTAACCCTTCTGTGATCTAAACCTTCCTTGAAGATGAAGCCCATATAATAGCCAAATACAATTAATAGGAAAATGAAATAATAATGATAAGCTTAAATGTAAGAGATAAAATACATGGAAACTCAGAGAAAAAAAAACTAAAGCTAAAATTAAATTAAAGGATTGGGACATTCAAAAATGGGAAAAAACAAAAAAAATTTTTTAAATTATTATTATTATTTTTCCTTTTATCACTGCATTATTGGGTGTCCAGTCTGTACCGTGGCACCTTCCCCCTCTCAATCCCCAGTGTTTTCCAAATTTTCATTTAATTTTCAAAGAAGTTTTAGGTCACAGCAAAGTCACACACAGAATACTAGAGACTCTCATATACCCAACCTCCTTCCCCTTTCCTCACCCCATATTAAAACCTTTTTTATGTGAATGGTAGCATTGTTATAACTGTTATACAGATAGTGAAACATAGCTACTAAACATTGTCAATGGTTTACAGTATAGTTTACAATTTAGATGGTACAGTTTAATAATTTTTGATGATATTTACCATGTCCTGTGTCCATTACTATAAGGTAATGAAAAACATTTCCTCTGACCACTAAATACCCCCTGTTTGATCTTTTCTGTTCCTTCCTCCCCATCTCCCTGGGGCACATGACACCCCCCAATCTTGACTCATTGGATGACAAAATTCATAGTTACATGCAACAAGAGCTCTTGACACACTGATTATCCTCCCTTATTAGGATCCACCCTTGCTCCTAAGAGACACCCACCTGTCTGTTTCTGGATGAATCGGTCCTCCCAAAAAAGGGGGTCCATCTCCTTCCCACTTACCGTGTAGGTCTCCATTCCCCGACACAACACATTATGACAGGATGAACACTCACACACTCCCCAGAAGCCTACTC